>KE373325.1:4613-19747 GCA_000418225.1 Zizania latifolia | reverse complement strand
CCGTGCCCTCCAACACAATGCGCACCTAGCGACAAATGCAAAAGTTTGTGACCAGAAAGAAAGAATGTTTGGCAACCAATTAAACCATACATGTAAGTAGGGTTGAAATCATAGCGGAAACGGATGAAATTAAGTGCTATCATATCATTTTCTATTTTTTTTTAATAAATATAGATATCCCAAACACATATATGAAAACGAATAGTATCGAAAATAAATACGAATATGGAATAGACATGAATCTAAAACCAAATATCTATTGGAATAAAAGAACTATTAATATGTGAAAAAATTAAGGTAAACCAATAAAGTGGTTCGATTTGCATACATATTGATCAATGATAAACATATTCTGTTTCCGCTTTCATTTCTAGATACAAAATTCATCTCCATTAATCTAGGGTATTTTGATTTTGTTTTCACATAACTCTCTTCATTTCCATTTTTGGAACGGCTGGAAAATTTCCATCTTTGTTTTCATGCCTAAGTATAAGTATGTAACTAGCAATCTAGCATGGTATTGACAGTAAATATATAAAAACTGGGGAAAAACTTACTTCTCTGTTAAGAACCCGTGTCTCAGTGAAATGCTTAGCTTCTCTCCCAAACCTATCCGGTGGGATTTCAGAATAAATGTCAGCTGATGCCACCAGCTTCTGTGCTGCTGTCATTCGTGCTGGAGTTTCGGCTGAAGCTTCCCCATTTGATTCTCCACTGCCAGAAACATCAGATTGAGCAACCGTAGTAGGAATACTTGCTCTTCTTCCCATGGACGGGGCCTGGATTATATTACAAGTTTGCAACCATGTTTTGCCATGCAAGAAGTGGATTAATATCCATGGATTCATAAGCAATATATATAGATGTGTGTATAAAAACTCTAAATAAAAATGATCTATACATGCGAAGATACTACTAGTCAACCTAACAATGAGATGTGTAATTAGCTTCTTAAATTAACCCCAGAACAATATCGTACTGAGTACTGACTAGTGAGAGCAAGATGAATCATTACTAAGCAACCTAGTAATGCATCCAAATCTATAAAACAGAGATATATAATTAATGAAGAAAATACATGCAATATTACAAGAAGCAGTATCTAATTAATTAGATATATATCTATATACCTCAATTAAAAGCTGATTAAAAGAACCTCAAATGAATTGGGTTGCCATATGCCCTAGTTGTCCTCAACTAACATCCATCTAAGCATGATAATATCTATATATTGAAAAAGGAAGCATTGAAAAGAAAGAGTATATCCAGATATACCTGGACGCCAGCCACGTAAACTTGGACGAAAAGGAAACTTGGAATCAGGTACACACGAATAGTACTTCCATCGCGAACTTGCTCCACAATGGCTTCCAAGCTCTTCCCTTTATTCCCAGCAACGAAGCCCTTCGCATCGAACCCGCCAGCTTCTCCGATTGCTGATAGTGGCAGATCTCTTATCGTCTCCTCAGCAGCACCGAGCTCCTGAAGGTTCAAAAAAACAAAAGAAGACAAGATAGATGAATCAATGACACGATCGCTAGCAAACAGTTAGATTGTGTGGATGTAGTGTCGTTGAAGTCTTGAAGTGAAATATATCTATACTAGCCTTGTTCCAAAGGCCTAAACCCTGGTTCTTGGCAATGTTTTCAAGCCTCAGCAACTCAGTAACATATGGGCTTAGTTCACCCTTCTGCCCTTGATCTTTAACCTGATCGATCGGCCAAAAGAAAAACACTTTCAATCGGAAGCAAATAAATTAACAAAGTATTCCAGCAAGCTGGGGGCGAGCACAAAATTAAAGTTCATACCTTTGCAAAGCCGGCAGCAACTATCAACAAAGCGACGTTCTTCTCGCCGATGTAAATCGAACCGAATTCGCGGCCCGAGGAAGGGTGGCTATACTCCACCCGAAACGTGACATCTTGTCCAATGAGGAGTGTCCTCAAGAACTCCCTGCTCTGCCATGCGAATGGCTCGTCAATCCCAGCGCGTCGAGCCTGCGGGCAGGGCATACACGCAAACGAGACGAGATGAGTGAAGCGGAGTGAGACATGCGTGGATCTCAATTTGCCATGGCCATGGATAATCAAGATTCATGGGCGCGGCCGGCCGGGGCGATCGGATCTTACCAGCCTAGGCGCGATGATGGCCGACAAGGTGACGGACCTCTCCGGCGGGATCTCCGACTTGGAGGATCCCATGATCACCACGGTGTCGCCGGAAGGCACGGCCTTGACTCTTCCCCGCAGCCATGCCGTAGCACCCGGCGCCGCCGGCACAGCTGCAGCACCACCGCTCACCATGGCGGTGCGTGTGTTACGTACGTAGCAGCGGCCGCCGCAGCCGTTCACTGCCGATCAAAGGAACGAGACTCCGTTAGCAACTCAAAGAGAAGAAAAATAAGCAGACATGCATGCATATATGCAACATGAGATCACAGCGATTCTCTATAGCTGTTGTTCTAGAGCTACCACCACACACGGCCCCGTTGCACCACCTGCTTCGAATCAAAATTCAAGATTTCATATCTGATCTGGATCAAACGCTACCAGATCGGAAACCGAAGCAAAACATACTCCCGAATCCCGATCTGATCGATAAGCAACGAATCCAACCAGATCGACAAGGGATAACGCCACGTCTAAAGCCTTAACCATGCACACACAGGACGGATCCCGCCATCGGCAGATCAACCCAACCCATCGTCAACCAAGCAGATCGATCTACGATCATCCACCCACGTACGAGAGATCCCATGTACAAACCAAACCCACGGAAACCTGTACCACGCGACGCAAAATCCCGAAATCTCCAAACATAAAGGGGAAAAACACACCAAATCCGATCCGACGAAGAAGAATCGAAGGATCGAGAAAATAGAACAGACCAGATCCGAATCACAGAGACACAAGACGAAAACTCTCGCCGCCGGCGGATCCCGCTCGTCGGCGAGGGTGCGACGCGATGCGCGGGCGTCGACAGGACGGGGGTTTTGCGGGGGCGTGGCTGCGAGATGGAAATCCCGAGGGCGCTCCCCGGACGCCTATTTGTAGGCAGGAGCCGCGCGTGATGACGCCTAGTAGTGATGTCATCGGACGCGGCTTCCTCAGCTACGTCACTCGTATGCATCCCAGGCCGTCCGTGTCCCGACCGCAGACGCCATCGGTCAGCTCAGAATATTTCTGAGCCATGGGATGGATCGGATCTGCATGCATGAGCTCGCGGGCCCCACACGCACCACCTGAGTCCTCGAGTCCGGGCTGCTTAGGAAACAATTTCTGTGGGTAGGAGGCGGAAACATATGTCCCCTTTGACAAATTTATTTCATATATTTTTAGAATACCTCAAATAGAAATTTTATAGGAAGAACTTTAAAGCTCATCTAATAAAATTTATTTTAATATTTCTCTTAATTTACATCCTTAATTGGCTCCTACTGCTCTAGCAATACCCACTCAAACATTGTGGTTATCTATGTGTTATGTGTTGTGCTTATGTATAAATTTAGGGTCTAGGGTTATCTAATTGACCGACAGGTAGGGATTAGTTAACGGAGTTTGGATTCACAACAATAAGCGTTATAGAGATGTGCTATGCTACAGTCTAGCAATCTCCTAGGCTTGATGGAGTGAGGCCGAAGAATCTAGTTCCGGCTATTTATAGGACTACTCGGTGAAAGAGGACGACAATTTCTGCCATCCTTCAAAATAACAAATGGATGAAGGACCTGGATATCATAAGTCCATCGCTCTCTACACAAACCTTAGATGAGTTCGTTGGGCTTTGAACTAAGGTTTCCTCTGTGCATCTCAATGACGGGATCGAGGATAGAATCATCTAGACTGCGCATAAATCAGGGATCTACACGATAAAATCAGCTTGCAACGTCTAATTCAATGGCTCAATTAGAACTAATTTTGATAAATTAATCTGAAAAGCCTGGGCCCGCTAAAGTATAAACGTTTTGCTTGGCTTGCCATCTAGAATAGGCTTTGGACCTCCGACCGGCTTGCTTCTAGAGGATGGCCACACCAACTGACATGTGTCCTTTGCCAACAAGAGCTAGAAACAGTTTACCACATCTTCAATAAATGTAGATTCTCTAGAAAGATCTAGTCAGACATCATAGACTAGTCAAGGTATGCCTCCCTACCCCCCGACGGCCTCCGCACCACCTAGCACCTCTACCAAGTCATGGTTGGAAAGAATCGTCTTAAGACCAGGCCAACCAAAGAAAATAACATCCTCCCTAATGGTCCTTGTGACCTAAGAAATCTAGAAGGAACGAAACGTTAGAATCTTTCAGCACGTTGAGTCGGGTCCAAATGAGATCCTTCAGAAAATTAAAGAGAAAGTACAGACATGGGTCGATGCAGGAGCTTCTTGCCTAGCATCGTTTAGCTAATTTACCTCCTTTTTTATCCTCCCCCTCCCCTTTTGTTTTTTTCTCCCTCTCTTAAAATCCTAATCTTTAATTAATCGAATTCGGCAGTTCTCTTGTCACTTTTTTTTAAAAAAATAGATGTGCTATGCTAAAATTTTGGTATAAAAGCATTTGATTTGGTGTTTGGATTACTTCATTACCAAAAATTTGTTAGGGTAATTTGGTAAGGTAACAAACCAAACTAGCCTTGTATAACCAAGGTGACTGATATACATCAATATTGTATCTCATCTCAAGTTCTCAACTAGATAACTAGATTCTACATGATCGAACTTTCCAAGTGCATGACTATATAGTATAATGAAGTGAATTTTTTAACACGTCTAAATTATTATCTCGGGTGCCGCTAATGCATATAAACTGCTATAGCTTACACCGTTCATGTGGGAGAACAATCTTATTAATGCATACTACCACAGAACCACTTAAAAATAGTGCCATCAGTGCCGGTTATTATATCTAAGCCGACACTAAAGCTGTATTACTACCGGTTTAAAAAATAAAAGTCGTTAAATTTTTCGAACTTGAATGGAACTAACACTGTTGTGCCACTTTCAGTGCCAGTTCCATTTACGAATGACACTGATACATCAGTGTCGGTTCGTGTCATAAACCGGCACTAAAAGTGGCATAACAATGCCGGTTCATGGCATGAACCGACACTGATGTATCGGTGGCGGTTCGTAAATGGAACCAGCATTGTTGTGGTACTATAAATCTTTTCCGCGCTGCAACAATTTGTATTTCATTTGATCAACGGTTTACGGTTTAGAATTTAGGATTTACCATTTTTAATAACAAATAATAAATGTTAAAAATACAAAGGTAGCATTTTTCATACTAAATAATAAATGTTAAAATACAAAGGTTTGTCTTTTTTTAATAATAAACAATAAATTTTAAAACAAAAGGTTAGCATGTATTAATAATAAGTTGTATGAAAATTTGATTAACGGTTTACGCTTTATGGTTTACGATTTACGGTTTAGGGTTTAGGGTTTATGGTTTATAGTTTATGGTTTACGGTTTAGGTTTTAGGGCTTAGGGTTTATGGTTTACAGTTTACGGTTTAGGGTTTAGGGTTTAGGGTTTACAGTTTACAGTTTACGGTTTAGGGTTTATGGTGTAGGGTTTATGGTTTAGGGTTACGGTTTAGGGTTTAGGGTTTAGGGTTTAGGGTTTAGGGTTATGGTTTAGGGTTTAGGGTTTAGGGTTTATGGGTTACGATTTAGGGTTTATATGTTACGGTTTATGGTTTATGGTTTAGGGTTTAGGGTTTATATGTTACGGTTTATAGTTTATGGTTTATAAATGTTAAAATACAAAGGTAGCCTTTTTAATAATAAATAATAAATTTTAAAACAAAAATGGTAGCCTTTTTTAATAACAAATAATAAATGTTAAAATACAAAACTTAATTTCTGGTGCAAGCTTGCTTGCGTACATGGCGATCCTTGCTGCAAAGACTTGTACCTTCAAATAGGTTGCTCGTGTAGAGGCACTGGTGCAGAGATGGCGAGTGGGGAAGATTGTGTCTTCTCCCAATTTCCAACACAAATCATTTTTAAAACTTAATTTAAGGTTTAGGGTTTGCAGTTTAGGGTTAAGGGTTTACGGTTTAGGGTTTAGGGTTACGGTTTACGGTTTATGATTTACTGTTTAGGGTTTACGGTTTTAGAATTTTTTTAGTAACAAATAATAAATGTTAAAAATACAAAGGTAGAATTTTTTATGATTTACGGTTTACGGTGTAAAATAAATGTTAACAGAAAAAGTTTCATTTATAGTGTAAAATATTTTTATATTGTTAAAGTAAAACGGTTTGTATTTGTTAATAATAATTTATAAATGTTATTTTAAAAACATTTCTTCTGATACAGTAAAAAAATCTGTATTTATTAGGAGTAAATTTTGTATGTTAAAATAAAAACATTTTTTAACTATAACCGGCACTAAAAAACACTATCAGTGTCGGTTCCGATTACTGATAGGTCACTATCAGTGTCGGTTCTCCATTCAAACTGGCATTGATACCCTTCCCATATATATATATACGCTGGGACTTAGCCACTTTCCCCTATCCCGCAGATTGTCTACTCGCTCGCCGTCATCTTGTCGTCCTGTCATCCGGTCGTCCTACCGTCCTGCGGTCCGACCATCTCCACCTTCGCCTCCGCCGTCCGTCCATCTCCGCATCCATCGTCTGGCTGTCTCCACCCCTGCCTCTGCCTGTTCGGCCATCTCCGTCTCCACTCGTGCAAGGTTTTGATGCCATCTCCTCTCACATTATTTGGATTTAGAGTTTAGCTAGGGTTTTATCTATGCCACCATTATTCTTGTCAGTGACCTGAATGAATCTTTGGAAGTGGATTAATTCTCTATGTATATAATGTGAATCTCTGCAATTAGATTATTTAGATTAATCTATGTGTGTATATAATACATAAATGTGGCTCTGGTCTCTTGAAAAAGTTATGGCTAAAATGATCAAGTGTATGTTCCTTGGCTTGCAATTTTTGTATACAATTTTTGAGTATACTTCTGAAATGATCAAATGTATGTACCTTGCCATGCATCAAGTGTATGAATATGTTTGAGAATATATATATTTGAGTATACATTTGATGACTGAAATGATCAAGTGTATGTATATATTTGAGTATTTATATGTTTGAGTATACCTTTGATAGAGTATATGCAAATAATATGATGTGCATGTGTATGTTTGAGTATACTTTTAATGGAGTGTATGTATTTAACAATATTCAGTTTTGTTTATTAGGGTTTACACAAGTATTATTGTACTTTTTTTATCGTTGTCAAATATAACATGAATTAGAAACATGGCAAGCCTCCCAGGTGATAAACATGACACTTTCGCTGGACAGCGTGCTTCTAGCAGTAGGGGGTCCCAAGTGATCAACTGACTAATGTTCCTAACAGTTGCCTCCTCAAAATCAATCATCATTTTATCGGGCGTCACCAGGTTTATACATTGTACATTGCATATTCTATTTATATGGTAACAAAACTAACAAACTAATATGATATTATCTCACTATTGTAGATTCTAAGAAAACCCTTTGCCGATAACAATAACATTCACGCTAGTGACACCCTTAAAATATCAATAAAAGATGGGTGCACCAATATGATTGAGGTTGCGAGCTGTGGAGGCAGGTTATGCCTCTACAAAAGGTAGGATGCATTTAGTGACTGAGTCCACCTAGTAGAAGGGTGTTGGGTTATGGGAAGGCTACGCTAGCGCTAATTTCAAAATTTTACCTCGTTCGTCTAGAAACCATGCATGTAATGGGATCATAGATCATTACCTCTAGCCACAAAACGCGCTAAGGCAGTGGAAGTAGAGTTGATGAAGCGTGTTCTCGATCGGCTCCGCTCAGCTTCGTCTGTTCGTCGGTGATGAAGACGACGTAGTCCGGCAATCTCCACGGGAAGATCAGCACCACAGTAGCAGCGGCGCCTCTACGGTATCCACACGTACAGGGACGGGATCACCTCAAGCCGATATGCTAGTACCGCGCGGGAGGTTAGAGGAGAGATGGCCACAACCGGTGTAGCTAAGAAAAATGGTGGCTAGGGTTAGGTCGAAACAACAACTAGCATCAACCTTTTCGTTCTAGCCCCTCCTCTCCTTATATAGTGCCCTCTAATGGGCCTTTAATTAGTATTAAAGCCTAACAGATCTAATCTATTCGTCTGGCCCGAAAGTTCTGGTCTAGGCCCAGAACTTCTGAAAATAACCTTTTGTACGAATTTATTTCAGTCCAGAACTTCTGGTCCAACCGGAACTTCTGAAAATAACATTCTGTATCGAATTTATTTCGACTCGGAACTTTCGGGTCACACCCAGAACTTTCGGTTCATCCAGAATACACCTTTCAAGCAGGCCCAAAACTTCTAGTCCAACCGGAACTTTCGGATCCTCCAGAAACCGAAACTGGGGCTGGCTCGGAACTTCCGGATGCTCTAGAACCCGGAACTTCCGGCCTCAGGCTAGAACTTTCGGTTCCCCCAAAATTCTCTTGGGCATATTTCCATCAAAGGGGACTATGTGGAACTAATAATAGGACCCTCATTATCTGTTACGGCTACTATTTACAATAATTTTGGCGACGAGAAGACCGTGATAAAAGTGGGGGACAGCGATAATGATATCTATAGCAAACTCACGTTACTTACTAGATATGCATATTTTATTTATATAATTAAAATGGTTTTTTTATAATTACAGATGAGGGTCCTAGCAATGCTGCGAAGAAGGGAAAGCAGATAGCCAGTGAGGGCGACACCGAGCAAATAGATTAACTGAAGAGCATCTATTATTTTAGAAATCAAACAGATGTGACTCCAGAAAGGAAGACTCTTCTACAAGACATCTCGACGGGTCTATCCTCTAGGACTCACTTATATGTATGCACAATCAATCCCTCGATCGTCAACAAGAAGTCGGTGGTAAGCACTTTGCACATGTCAATTGCAAACATCTATATATTTACACTTGCCTCGTCTAACTAGCTACCAATATATTTTATTCATAATAGTACTTTTTAAGGCAGTATTGTGAGAAGTACATCACACCTCACCTATACCAACAGACCTCATACATCCAAGTGACAGCAGCAGGAAGCACAACAGCCCCAGTTGCAGTGCATAAATCAACAGATGGACGGTGCTACCTGATGACTGGTTTTGATGAATTTCTACGAGCCAACGATTTAGTTGTCGGTACAGTATGCCCTTTTCATTTCTACATCAACAATGGTACACTAGAGGCAACTATTATGTAAATTTGGCTGTGGCTGAGTTTGTAAGAATAAATGTACATTTGAAAATTTATGAAAACATTTATATAAATATATCCGAATATTTAAGTTTATATATGTCCATATAAATTTGTTTGAGAATATCCACCTAAATATGTATAAGGCTATCCAAATGAATTTGGATATATGGATATTTAGGTATAAGAATAAACATATGTGGGTTTATATATAAAAATGGCTGAAAATATACACAAGTCCCGGTCGGTCTCCAAACAAGAACCTAAAAAGCCCTATAAGTCTGGGTCTATTTATGAACCCGGACCTGTACCGACCTATCCGTGGCGGTCCATCCATCAACCGGGACCTGTACCCCGCTATCCGTGGCTGTTTCGGTTTGGAAACCAACATGAATATGGGTTTCCGTGGCCGTTTCCGAACCCACCTTTGTAACCATCGGCCCATAAGTTTCAATAAGTAAATGGAAGTCCGAATTCCGCCATGAATGGCCATTTGAATCGGTACCTATATCTGGCTCTACAAGTGTGGCCATATCTGTTTCCATGAATCTACCTTTGTATGTATATGAGAATATGTAAACCAGGGTGTGTGAAAATTTATTTGGCTGGCTATCTAAAAATGGACCTTTCTACATAACCATGGCTAAATATGTTTGTAAATTTTTGGCTCGGAATCTAAATGAGAATGGCTGAATATGTCTGAATTTGAACATTTCCATTTAAACATCCCTCCAAATGAAAAAATAAGAATGAGTGGGTATGCCCCTGTTTCCAGCTGTTTTTTTTCTAGCAGCAATAGTTTGTATATGACGAGTCCAGAAGTATATATCGGTTCGTACAATCTAAGATCAATATAAGTGAAACAAATATGCCACGGCTCATTTGGAACACAAAATTTATTTATTTCCCATTTCTCATAAAAATTGATTTGATTTCTATGAAATTTTTTGGAAGAAACTACCATACGGATCGACGTCCTAAGTTTTTTTTAAAAATCATATGATAAAAATCGGACGATGTTTTAACACAGTGAATAATGTTTCATCGGTTGAGAAAAAATACTTAGATAAAATAAATAAAGTGAAACACGGTCAAAACTAAGTTGAAACATTTTACTCCCACGTTTGAAATATTGAGTTTCAACTACTGAAACATAACAACAAGGATGTTGCATGCAGTTGTTTCTTGGTGTTGCGCAAATAGTATCGTTAAATGTTGCGTGTAGTTATTTTTTGGTATTGCAAATAGTATCGTCAAATGTTACATCTGTTCGAAATATTTTTTGACAATGTGATAAAATATTTTTCACTGAATGTAAAAACACTGTCTGATTTTTTTAAAATATTAGGACACTCTAAATGAAGCATTATTGAAATTTTGTTTGTTTCAAATGGCAGGGGCCTTAGTCAGTAGTTACAAGTTTTTTATTCTCAACTGTGTGGCCCTGTTCAATACAATACCTTTTCTTTTCCTTTTCTCAAGAAATGAAGGGCATGTGCCTACTATATTATATTAATGGATCAAGGAATGAATTTAAGAAGAGAATCAAGAAACAAACATCCTGAAGAGTGGCAGCAGGGAAAATTTACATTTACACCATCTTCGTCCTGAATACTTAATATACTTAACACATATTTTCCTTGATCATATCTAACCTGGAGGCGTTCTGAGTGGCGAAGCCAAAACTATCGAATTTTATTTGTTAGATCAGAGGAGACCAATTACAATGCTATTTTTCTGAAATTTCATAAAAGATACAACAAATAAAATATAAAATTTTATAACTCTGGGGAGACCAAGCCTGAAGCCTCTGCCAACTTGTACCTGCTCCCTCTGAGGTTATTGTGTTGCATGTATGTAGTACACATGAGGTCACCACCAGGTTAACAAAACCATTTTGAAACCGGATACCGCTTGGACTTGAGATAGCGGTTACTGCGGTAACCGTTTGGGCTTGAGATAGCGGTTACCGAAAAAATTCGATCAAATTTTACATTTCAAAATCTGAATTGAGATCAATTCACGAAACGGTTTTAAATTCGGTTACCGCGGTACGCACTTCGGTTACCGTTGGTTCGGTACCAGCTCGGTAACCATGGTATCGGGCTCGGTAACCATGGTACCGGTCTCGGTAACCGCGGTACCGATCTCGATTATCATGGTATCGATCAGATAATTTTTAGGGAAAAATAAAAATGTAAAATCGCAGAAAATTATTTTTTGAGATAAATAGGAAACTTATAATACCATAAATTTTATAAGTTTATAATAAAATACAAATTATAAAATAACATGGTTAATTGGTAATTCGAGTATTTCTAACTTATCATTATTGGCTCTATTGGTTATAAGCGGCGTTGTATTCATCTGTAGACATTAGTTGTAAACTACGTGAAACAACAATGTTTGCTTTGTACTCATCAAGCATGATATTTTATTTGATCAAACATATGATATTAATCTAAGAGGCCTCCATGTAAAGAATCAAACAATAACGATCGAAGAAGATTGAAAAATAAATTATTTTTGCATTTTATATTTTTATTCAACTTGCTCAGTTCATAACTTTGTGATAGTTCAATATTTTTGAAAACTAATTTCACCATAAATCATATTAATTTACCTACTATTTTTATGATTTTTTTTTCCAAATTTTTCATTTTTTTTGATTTTAAATTTGAATTTAAAATGAAACCGATCGATACACCGGTACCGACCAAGAGCGGTAACCGTGGTTACCAAATGATTTTGTTAACCCTGGTCACCACAAGGAAACCAAGGTGAATAATGTGCCTCCCATGTCAACTAGATGAATAGACCCTATCAAGTTATTAGTATAATGAGGTGTCAGAAAAATTACTAATCAATAATACATTTAGTATATATGATAAATTTTGACCCTGAGTTATATCTTACTTATTGTCTCGTTGCATTAACTATCTGTAATATGTTGAACTAGGGTGTTCGCAAATTTATTTATATGACTAATTATGAATGGTTTTTAAGGCTAAACTATGGGGTAAGAATTATTTTAGCGCGAACACTAAATGGATTGACATTTCTATATATAACACTCTCAAAATAAAATCAAGAGGAGTCTATACGTGGCTCCAAAATAACAAATCCATTAGTATATATTTGTCCGTACAATATTAGACCAATCTAGATAAAACAATTATGAAACAACAATTAAAGTCTATCTACACCACAAAAATTTTAGCGTAATTACACATCTCTTTAAGCATATGCTAAGAGAGCACACTCAGGATCATAGGTGCATGAATGGTGTTGTTGTATAATCCCAAAATCCTGAGCTGACGCCATTACTCTCCTCGATCTCTCGAAGTCGACCGCCGCCGACCGCAGCATCTCCAAACCGCGTCACCTCATCTGCGGCTCTGCGAGCATCGACCAAGCCGAGCTCGAGCCCATGTAAGGTATGAGCCTGAGCACCTAATCTCAGCTCGCTGACAGCTTGAGCTGTTGTCCCTGAGCCTGAGCTCAGCTCGTTGACACCAGAAGCCGCGAGCGCGCCCCGGTGGCCGGTGGGTGGTGGGTAAGCATTGATCAAGGCCGTACGCGGAAGAAACCGCGGAAACCGAAGCAAGTAAACCGAACCAAACCAATCCCCTTTCCAATCCCCAAATCGAAGCGCGCCCCCACGAAAGCGGAAGCCTTCGCCCCTCTTCGCGCCGGCGTTTCCCCCGATCTTCTGCTTGCTTGCTTGCCACGGGTGGCTCCGCTGCGGCGCTTGGTTCCGGAACGCGGGGAAGCGGCTGCGGTCCGCCCGGCGTCGCCGAGGCCGCCCTGTTCTTCTTCGTCTTCCGCCGCCTGCGGTGAGCTCCTCTGCGCTATGGCCGCCTCTGGATTTGGGCGTCGTCTTTCCTTTGTTTGCTTTCGGGCTTTAATCGCGTGGGGTTTTGTTTATGGGATGGCGAAGTTGATTTGTGTAGTTTCGATTGCATGAGAAAGAAATATATTATTACTGAATCGATTGATGCGGAGAGGATGAGGAATTTGTAGGGGGATCTTGCGACTCCTGGAATAGCTCGAGATAGATTAGCTTCCCCGAGAGAAAATTATGCGATGAATCCCTTCTGTAAAACCTTGATATGCTCTCTGTTTTTTTCTCGATTCACAAATGTCGGCCGAACAGAATAAGTAGCTGATTCAGTTGTTATCCGAGCAGGACTACTTTTTTGTGATACAGTCATGCAATTTCGCTCTCTGAGTTCATTCGCTGGGAATCGGCCATAATCAATGGGAAAATGTAGATTGAATGATTTTGTTCGGCCAAATGTGTTTACTCAAAACGGAAGACTATCGGGGTTTGCCCCGGGCTGTGTATACGATATAGGATGTATCCATTGTGTCAATTATTAGCTTGTAAAGAGCTACCAGAGGGTGTTTATTTGGTCAGATGGGACATCCTCTCCCAGCTGGAAAGGAATTGCAGCATCCATGTGACAGAAATTGCAGGATCCATGAGTTAGTGTTCAATTCCTTGCTTATAATCGTGACTTGATATGCTTCAAGCTTAACCACCTTGACCCTATTGTGCATAATGAATCACGGATCAGTTATTTACATCAGAGTCATCCTTAGTTCACACATACGTAGCTATAGGCTAGGTAGATATGTCTATGGAAGGCTGTTGTAATTCCACTCAGGTAAGTGGTTAACCCATACAGTGTTAAGAGTAGTTCGAGTTGTATGGTCCTAAACTTCTATCGCTGATTCAAATAGGTCCTGAACTAGACAATTGCGTTCTGGTGTTCAAACTGTGCTGGCAGTTGATTGTTTAAGTGGTTCATATGAGTTCAAGTACGTCACTGCTGTAAATAAATGGGTCAAGACAGCTAGTGTTCTTATCCCGACAGTGGAGAACATGGATTTGATTCTATGGGGAATATTTATTTTAGTACTCTAGTGATAAATGCAAATGAACGTGCATGAAAAAAAGTTATGCTCTACAATCCTTCTCCTTACTTCTATTACTCTATGTACTAAAAGTTTGTGCGATTATAAACATAAATTGCATTTCCAATTTCTGTGCTCTACTTAGACATATGTGTTTTTGGTCTTCTAGGTTTCTTCCAGATGCATTTAATTGAACATGTTGTAAATTTTAATTAATTTTGTTTCTTACCTCTAGGTTGGAAATGACACATAGGTTTCCAAATGATGGTGCCTCATCCAGCTCAACCTCAATGGGTAGTCAGAAGAGCCAGACCGATGACGACAGGATGATAGCGATGGTTCTTTCAGAAGAATATGCCAAGTTAGATGGTGCTATGGCCAAGCGTCTCTCAAATTTGACATCTATTCCTGTAATACATTGCATGCCTGTTTTGTCCTATGTATTTCATTCCTTTTTCTAACCTGCTTAGATTTTTTTTATTTTTGGTTAGCACTATTTCCTGTTTCTCATTCTGGTAGGGTTTATTTATTAAATAAAGCTGGCTGGCGTACTTCTTATGTGATATTCTTTTTTCATCTGCACCTTTACAGCATGTTCCACGAATAAACACATACTTTCCGACATACAGTGATGCCACCTTAGATCATCATCGCCTTCTCGATAGGTAATTCTTTTAATGATCTTTACTCGCTTCAGCCTGCTAGTTCTTCACCTTTGTTAGATAAACTCACTTCATTCCCATAGTATGCTGTTTACTTTTTCTAGTAACTAGCCCAATACCCATGCGTTGCAAGGAATTTAAAAATATTATTAGTTCTAAAAAATCAAAAGTATATGTATTTCTTAGGGGGAAATATGTACCATTTACTCACAAACATTAATGCACAAATAGTCAAGCAACATGAAAAAATAATATATTTATTCATCCACAAAAGATCATACCAACTCTAGTGGTGGTGGTAGGT
>KE373324.1:147191-157413 GCA_000418225.1 Zizania latifolia | reverse complement strand
TTGTGTTGGTGTTGGTGTTTGTGTTTGTGTTTTGTTGGTGTTTGTGTTTGTGTTGGTGTTTGTGTTTTTGTTCGTGTTTGTGTTCATATTCGTGTTCGTGTTTGTTTTTGTGTTCATTTTTGTGTATTGTGTTTTGTTTGTGTTCGTGTTCTTGTTCGTGCTCGTGTTTGTGTTTTGTTTATGTTCGGGTTCGTGCTCGTATTTGTGTTTGTGTTTGTGTTCGTGTTGTGTTTGTGTTCGTGTTCGTGTTCGCGTTCGTGTTTGTGTTTATGTTGGTGCTTGTGTTTGTGTTTATGTTTTATTCGTGTTCATGTTCATTTATGTGTTCATGTCTGCGTTCGTGTTTGTGTTGTGTTTTGTTTGTGTTTGTGTTTGTGTTTGTATTTTGTTTGTGCTTGTGTTTGAGTTTGTGTTTGTGTTGTGTTTGTGTTTATGTTCGTTGTTTGTGTTTATGTTTATGTTTGTGTTTATGCTTGTGTTTGTGTTCGTGTTCGTGTTCCTATTCATATTCATGTTTGTGTTTGTGTTCGTGTTTGTGTTTTGTTGGTGTTGGTGTTTGTGTTTGTGTTTTGTTATGGTTTGTTTTTGTCTTTTGTTAGTGTTAGTTTTTGTGTTCAGGTTTTGTTTGTGTTCGTGTTCGTGTTCGCGTTTGTGTTTGTGTTTGTGTTTGTGTTTGTGCTCATGTTGGTGCTTGTGTTTGTGGTTGTGTTTGTGCTCATGTTTTGTTTGTGTTTGTGTTTGTGTTTGTGTTTTGTTGGTGTTTGTGTTTGTATTTGTGTTTTTGTTGTGTTTTGGTTTGTGTTTCTATTTGTGTTTGTGATTTGTTTGTGTTTGTGTTTGTGTTTGTGTTTGTGCTTGGTCAGTGAAAATACAAGAAACAGCAGAACTCACAAGTGCGTTAGTGTCCTATGATCTACTAGGATGTGGAGTCACTCACACTCAAGTGTCTAGCCACGTTCTTGCAAAGTTCTTACCAACGTAGCAGGTGATACAACCGGTTGGCTTGTGGATGATGCCGTTGAAGTCGTGAGTGTAGCGACTGCCGGTTGAAAACTACACTGATCAGAAGAAGGTGGAACTTAGAAGGCTAATTTTTGGTAGCAAGGATTAGCACAGATCGACAACAGTTAGTAAAGCTCAATAATAATTCACAATACTTGTCTTGGTTACTGGCCTAAACATGTTCCTAGAAACTAGTATAAGCACAGAAGCCAACTCAAGTAACAAGGACACCAAAAACAACATCTAAGGATGTAGAGATCAATACTTAACCTAAACTAGAACAACTTTCTCCTTCTTCTTCTTTTTTTCTTCTCTTTTTTTTCTCTCTTTTTTCTCTTTTCTTTTTCTGTTTTATTTTTCTCCTTTCTTTTTCTTTTTTTTTTACTCACAAAACTGCTCAAAGCAGGAACTACTCAAAGAGACAACCGAAAAAGTAAAAACAGACTAGACGAAAAACTAAAACCCTCCAGAACTCAATCTTCCAGGCCGAATTTGGGCAAGATAAAATCGTCGAACCCGACAAAGCGGGCAGATTCAGATGTAACTTTTTCTGTAAATATCTGAAATGTACTTATTTGCATGATTCTGAGTCCGTATGCGAAAGTTATGACTGTTTTATTGAAGCAGTGTCAAACCGACTCTGACTAGGGTTAGGGGGTGGATTCGGATATCCCGGACTTAAGCAAACTTATGGCTATAACTCGTGACCAAGAACACAACTCTAAACCAGCAACCCAACGTCGACTATGAATCAAAACTCAGCAATACGACACTGTGACGAAATTGCAATGGCTAGGAGCTCTAGGAAAGTGAGGGTAATTTGCCCTAGGCGACTACAATTTTTTTTTGGCTTTTTCTGGAGTTCTGAGACAAAGGCAGAGAACTAAATAATGGATACAATGGTACCTGACGGGCAACCTTGGGCTCTAATACCACTTGGTGTGCATGGGGGTGCCCGATCTTCCGTTAGAAGGGTAATCACGATTTGTGAAGGACTCGACGTTGATGATCTGACTTTCAATCAGAACTGATCCGAACCCTGCAATCGCTACACCACGGCTTCAATGGTTATCAACCACGCGCGAACGTGATTGACCTCGCCAAGAAGGCTTATCCCTGCAAGCGAATCGAGAACACAAACAAGAACAAGGAAACACAATCTCACAAACAGAGAAAAGATTGATTTCTCGAGTGGGGTTCTACAATCTGACGAAGGTCAGAGATGACGCTGCAATGGCAGTTCAAAACTAAGCAAAACCCACCCTAATCCATGGCGGCTACAGTATATTAATACCTAGGGTTTCTCATAAAGTTGGGCTTAAGGTCCCAAACGAAAACAAGACCCAAAGTGGCCCCAAACGGTGACGTAGCACCTGATAACTTGTTTGGACGATACAGAAAGTTTCATGATGATTCAAGATGTGTCACCAGATCCATTGGAAAGATATCATCGTTATCTTTCCAACGCATTAAAGAACGCTTCAATCCGACTCCGTATGAGAAAGTTATGCCCGTTTTAATGAAGGGTGATCTGCTGAAACCGAACCAAAATTAGGGTTCAAAGTGGAGTCCGGATTGACCTGGTGTGCGGCCTCTCCCTCTTATGGCAGGTCCAGAAGTGCCTCTCCTATGTTCCTAAGAGTCAAAATATCACCCATAAGTAGCATCTCATCCTTATCCATATCTCTAAGGATAGTAAGAAATGAACGCACCTCATAATTAAGCTGCCGGGCACGGGAGCAAGTGATTGGTCCTAGAATGATATAGTGAGGGATGTCTTTATCATTGTGGTAGATGCCCTCATCACAAAGGGTATGGATGAACTTAGTCGAATGATTCGGGTAGGCTTCCGCTATTGAACAATCTAGTCCATTCGACTTTGGATAAAGAGACAATCGACTAACGGTACACATAAAGGCTTAACCGATCGAGCCTTAGCGACCATGTCGACAGGTTTAGATTGAATCGACGCGATCCGATGATGAGCGATGATGAACAATGAGAGACAATCGCCGATCGGTGACGACCATCGATGAATATCACATATCCATCAACCGGACATCAATCAAATCACACATCAAGGGTCGATGACGAACATTATCTCCGGTATTAGAAATAGAACGGTGACAAACAACGCCTCATGAGAACTATAACCTCTGAGACGGAACGAAGGGAGCACCACGTGTTCTAGGATTAAAGAGTTCTATTTTTAAGGTTGGTTGGATGCGGAACACCGGAATGGTACAGATACAGAGGCTATAAGATTAGATCGGAATGGAAATAATGAACAACGGGCATGGCAGATCAGAACAAGCTAAACTATAGATAAAACAGTTTAATCAAATCGAATAAGATAAGATAATAGGGGATCAAATGTATAACAGATTGAAATTAACAATTAATAATGAGGTACATGATGATAGATTTATGATATGATTAATAGAGGGATCGGTATAAAACGATACAACGCATAACAATTTAATTAATAGAGGGAAGATGAATCGTCACAGCGGGGCAGCGAAAACTTGCTGCTGCAGAGATTGGCCAAGCAGAGACGAGGAAGACAAACAGGAATAGCGGGCCACAGATTTCCTTCTCTCTATTTTTTTTCTGGTGGATTTCTCTGTTTCTCTCGAGGAATTAGCAGCAGCAAGGTTTGGGAGCGGCAGATTGGATGGGAAGGCGCCGCCGAGGCATGGCAGAACCAAACATGGGCGGCGGTTGGACCGGCGACGGCAAGCATGGGCGGAGGGGAGGCGCGGCGGGGAGAGGAGAGGGCTGCTGCGGCGGAGGTGGCGTGGTGGTGGCAGCGGGGCGAGCAGCTGACCGGCGGCGCGGAGCGACGACCTGGGCGGAGGGAGGTGCGGCGGCGCGGGCTGGTAGCAGGACCGGTGGCATGGGGGCGGCGGCTGCGAACTTTCGGGAAAACGTAGGCTGGCGGCAGGGCTGCTTCTTGAATAGGGGAGGAGAAGCTAGGGATAAGGACGCCGGTTGGTTGGAGAAATCGCCGGAAAAGAAGGACGCGGCGCGAGGGAAATTGGGGGCATGGTTGGAGCTATGGCGGCGCGTGGCTGCTGCGCACAGGGGCGTGCGAGGGCGTGGGCCAGGCCGAGGAGCAGCACGGGCTGAAGGAGCCAGGCCGGCGGCTGAGCAGGAGAGGAGGGAGAGAAGCAGGAGGGATGCGGCCAGGAAGAAGAGAGCACACGCGCAGGAACCAGGAAGAAGTGAAGAGAGAAGGAAAAGGGAAAAAGAGAAAAGAAGGAAAGGAAAAAAGAAAGGGAAAGATAAAGGAAAGGGAAGGGAAAAAGGAAAAAGAGGAAAAGCGAAGGAAAAAAGGAGCTTTTCCACAAAACTTTCCTCAATTTTGATTTTTAAACTTTCGAGCGAATTTTTAAGGTTTGACAAAAATTTAAACAGACACCAAAGAATATTACGGAATATTCCATTGTTCGAAAAAAATAATAATTTTGCATTCGCGTTGAAATTAGGAAATTTTGCTTTTAAATACAAAAAATGGGAAAACCTTTCAGAATAAATTTGAAAGATTTGAAATTCAAATTCAACCAGTAATTTTGAATTTCATGAATGAGAAGAGAATTCGATGGAATGGGATTTTCAACAAAGAAAAGGATTCAAAGGCTCCTTTGGACAAGGGATAAAGGAATAAGATACGATTGAAGATCAGATCAAAGATCGGAGAGAGATAAAGATGGATTTTTAATTAAAATTATTACTTATGTTCTCTTTGTATGTAAGAAATTAAATCCATTGCTCCAAAAATTAACGGAAATTTTTGGGAAGCAAATTTTAAAGCAAGGAAAATTTAGGAAAAACTTTCTCGCTTGTGATTTTAAACTGAAAATGTTTTTAAGCCCGTATTTTAACTTTCCTTTATTTTAATTATTCTGATGTTAATAAATTCTAGAAATTAATTTATTATTTAATATTTAGATTACTGAAAAATCGGTCTGTGACTCAACATAAGGGTACTAGATGACAACCTCCTTCAGCAATCCATAATAAAAATCCCTAAACCACAGACTTGCATCCTTCAACTTCAAGCTCCCACCCTGGAACGTAGGTATATGGTCTCTCCATAGGACAAACATCGGCATTTGGTAGTCCCAAAGTAGGATATTATGTATGTTGGGAACCATGATGATCTCAGGTTTAAGGACTTTACATAAACACTACTGAGACCAACTGATGACACGCGGAATCTCAACAGTGCCTCATGGTGGGTCTATCCAACATATGTTCTCAAACATACATCCATGTTATTAAGTCAGTATCTTCATACCCATGATCTATGAGACATGATCATCAATCAATACACATACCGATCTAAGTCATATCTGTTGCACATATGACACATATCCGATCAGGTATTATTTAGAAATAGTCACATTACGAATCTCATGAACAAGTCACGTACTTGTTGATTCATAATGATAGTCTATTTCAAGGAACAGTAACTTTATTTCATAAGCATAGTATGCAACATACAACATCTTCATGTTGCCTCTAGAGCATAATGCTAATAGTCGCACCCCAAGTTGGGATTATTAGATGGTGGGGCATAACTGATCGATTTCCCGCTTTGGCTGCGTGTTGGCACGAAGTCATGGGCGTCCTTAAAAAAAGAAGATACAATGGTTCAATACCAGTGATATGGTCAGTAGCCAAAAAAGTCGATGCTAAGAAAGGCCGATACCTCTTCATCGGCTCCCAGAAAGCCAAGATCGAGATTTATGCCATGTAACATTGGCAGGAAGCTTTTCTTGGAATCCTGCATGTTGAACCTCTTTAACACCTTGTCAATGTACGTATCCTGGCATAATCCAATTAGCCTCCTTGATCTATCTCTATAGATCTTGATACCCAGAATATATGCTGCTTCTCCTAAGTCCTTCATAGAAAAACTATTCTTCAATGAAGACTTGACAGACTCCAACATAGGAATATCATTTCCGATCAATAATATGTCATCTACATATAAGATCAGAAATACAAGCGTGCTCTCACTAGCTTTCTTCTAAACACAAGGCTTTTCTTTATTTTTGATAAAACCAAACCGTTTGATCACATCATCAAAACGAATATTCCAACTCTGAGATGCCTGCTTCAATCCATAAATGGATTTCTGCAGTTTGCATACATTTCCAGCCTATTGTGGATCGACAAAACTGGTTGGCTATGTCATGTACACATCCTCACTCAGATTTCCATTTAGGAAAGCTGTCTTGACATCCATCTACCATATTTCATAATCAAAATATACAGCAATCGCTAAAATGATCCGAATAGATTTTAGCATTGTGACGGGCGAGAATGTTTCATCATAATCAACACCTTAAATTTGTTTGAAACCTTTTGCCACCAATCGCACTTTATAGATATGAATATTTTGATCTATGTCTATTTTCTTCTTGAAAACCCATTTACACTCAATGATTTTTACACTATCGGGTGGATCAACCAAGTTCCAAATTGATTGGTGTATATGGATTCATTCTCAGATCTCATGGCTCTAAGCCATTTCTAATAGTCTGGTCCTACCATCGCTTCTTCATAGGTCTTGGGCTCACCATTGTCCAACAAAAATATATCCTATTCCTGAGTGGTCAAGAACATGAACCTTTCAGGTGCATGTCGCACCCTCTCTGACCTATGTGGTGCAACAGGTTTTTCAACACCTTGATTATCCTATTGTTGTGTGGGAGTTGAAACATTTTTAGGTTTCTCTTGAACTTCTTCGAGATGCACCGAGCTCCCACAAACCCTTCTCGAGAGAAACTCTTTCTCCAAGAATACACCATGTCGGGCGACAAACACTTTGCTGAGTTCCCTATTATAGAAATAATACATTTGGTTTCTCGAGGATACCTGTTAAAGAAGCACTTGTCGGATTTGAGAGTAAGCTTATCTGATTGTAAACGCTTTACATAAGCTTCACATCCCTAAATCTTAAGAAAAGGATAGATTAGGATGTCATCCTATCCATATCCGACTTCGATAGAACCCTATTGAGTGTGAAAGCGGTTGTTTCAAGAGCATATCCCTAGAAGGATAATGGAAGATCACATTGGCTCATCATCGATCGGACCATATCTAATAAGTTACGATTTCTCTGCTCGGAAACACCATTCCATTGAGGTGTTCCGTGTGGAGTCAATTGTGGAACAATTCCGCAATCCTTTAGATGATTACCAAACTCAAGGCTCAAGTATTCTCCTCCACGATCCGATCATAGAAACTTGATTATCTTTTCTAAATGATTATGTACTTCATTTTGAAATTCTTTGAACGTTTCAAAGGACTCTGACTTATGCCTCATTAGGTAAATATACCCATATCTACTAAAGTCATCGATAAAAGTTATGAAGTACTGAAAATCACCTTTGACAATTGAGCTCATTGGTCCACACACATCAATATGTATGAGTGCCAACAAGTCACATGCCCTCTAACTCCGACCTGTGAAAGGTGTCTTTGTCATCTTGCCAAGTAAACAAGATTCACATGTCTCAAATGATTCAAAATCAAAAGAGTCGAGAATACCATCTTTATAGAGCTTCTACATGCGTCTCTCATTTATATGATCTAGGCGACAATGCCAAATAAATGTGGGACTCAAAGCATTAAGATTGTCATTGTGTAAGAACAACAGTATCCTTGGGAGATATCCGAGAACTAGATTTATGTAGGTGTATGGGAAAGACTATGATCGAAATCCAATGGTTGCCTCACAAAGAGAGAGACAGGAGATTTTAGACAGGTTCAGGCCTCCTGGAGGATAATAGCCCTAATCCGAGTGCTGGTGGTCGGGCGTCCTCCCGAGTGCTGGTGGTCAGGGGTCCTCCCGAGTCCTTGTGGTCGGCATCCCTTCTAGGTCATTATTAATGCTCTGTCTTTTCGACCCCGTCTTTTGTCTGATTACCATAAATGTACTCGGAGACTACCCCAGGGTTATATCCCCGACAGGAGCCCCTGAGCTCTTTGGGGTAGAAAGACGATAATCTTTTGAGTGGAGTCAAGAAGTTGTAAAGAGCTCCGTCTTGTTGGATTTTTTCTTCAATCAGGCAGGGGCACCGACCAGGTGCACCTGCCAGGTGTAGCCCCCGAGCTTGAAGGTTTGTTAGAGAAAATAGGCTTCAAGATCTAAATTTTTGCCCCATCTTTATCGGAGCAGCATGAATTGGAATCCCTGGGCGTTGTATCGATCGGATACTTTATCGGGGCCCAAGTATATTTTAAATCCTTGATGTTGTGGGCGAGAAGGTGTTTACTGGAGTCTTTTTGGTGTAATGGAGTACGTGGGGTCCACATCATCTTGGTGAAAAGGCAATAGTTGCCGTGAATAGGAGTGTGGCCCACGGAGATTTTGATGAAACAGACGCTAGTTGCCGCATATCGGCAACTGCAGTCTTCGTGGGGTCCACTATGGGCTTCGGCAAAGAAAATGCCAGACTGTTGGTTGCAGAAGTAATAGGGTACATTTGGCCCATGGTGTCAGTCGGGATAAACCAGCGACGGCGGAAGTAATGGAGTACATGGGGTCCACGGTGGTCTTCGCGAAGTGGCGTCTGATCGAGGGGACAGGATCTTGACGGATCCAACTTGATGTGCACGCGATTTCCCAAGCGCTCCAGTAGGTGGATGTTGGTTGGAACGACAAGCGTCGATTAGGCTCCCGTGTGCAACTGTCCGATCTATTCTAAGCAGCCAAATGGAGTCATCGCAATGGTTTGACCGATGAAAAATAATCATGGGATTATCCCGATGCGATTGCGGCGGAGTGGGGGCCCGAACCGTCGCGCGGTCGGTTATAAGTAGCCCCTACAATGCTTCGTTCGCCACACGCTTCCGCTGTCCATTTTCTTCCGCTCGCACAAAGCTTTCCTGCTGGCACCTCGCTGTCCTGATTGCCACTGCAATTGCGTGGTGTGCCTTCATAAAGCTCGCCACCTCTTCAACTTAAAGCTGCTTGCTCCACCATGCACCATCTCCATGGCGACCAGTGATTTCAACACCGGCGTCGACTGCTCCAAGGAGTTCATGAGGTCGGTCGCCACGGATCGGAGGGTCCAGCTATTGGAGAAGGCCAGCATTCTCTCGGGGAAGGCGTTGTCCTTGTGGCCCGCGGCATCGGGAGAGAACTTTCTGACCCTTAACACCAATGAGCTGGTGGTGTTTGAGTCCTTTTTCCATCACGGGTTTGGCCTGCCTGCCCATCCCTTCCTTTGAGGCCTCCTTCACCATTACGATATTTCTCTTTGCAATCTTACCCCCAATTCTATTCTCCACATTTCTATTTTCATCCATCTCTGCGAAGCCTACCTTGGCATCAACTCCCACTTCAATCTCTTTCGCTATTTCTTTTGTCTGTGTTTTTTTGAAGAAGAGGGTCGTTGGCGGAGCCGGAATCCAGCTCCACGATGGCAAGGCGGCCGAGTACATCGTCATTCCTCTCCCGACGTCCAACAAGGGCTGGCACGCTCAGTGGTTTTACGTCGGGAACCACGAGCTAGCCCTTTCAACGGAGACCGATCGGCTGCCTGCTCAGGCTTTGACCTGGTCGAACCAGTGCGGGTCGGAGGACCAGGCCCAAGTGGAGGAGCTGGTCTGAGAAGTCAGCAAGCTTTGGAGACAGAAGCTGACAGGGGTCCATGTGGCCCTTAACTTCATGCTCCGTCGCGTTCAGCCCTACAGGGCCCGGGCGCGGCCGGGGTACGAGTATGCGGGGCGGACGGATCCCTCTCGGGAGTCTGTCGATGCCCTGTCCGCTGAAGAGGGAACCAAGTGGGTGCGGGACCTCCTTGCCCCCAAGACGGTGATCTGGAATGAGGACGGCCCGCGCTCGTACAAGTTGCTGAATCCTCGGCCAGCAGTAAGGCCTTGCTTCTAATTTGTTAGTTTGGCTATAATGGTTGATAATATCACCTGCCGAGTGCTGATGGAGTCTTTATTTCAGGGGTGAGAAGCTTATTGCTCGCTAGCACCTTTGCCCGAGCAGCCCCGTGGGGTCAGGCAAAAGGACATCGATCGGCCGAACGGGCCGATCAGAACAAGGAAGAGGAAGGACAAAGACGTTTGTCCTCCTATGGCGAAGAAGCCACGCACGAAGGTGGTATCGTAGGGGAAACCCAATGTACCATCTTCATTTCCTGGAGAGGCCGGTGCCAAGTCAGAGACGTCCGACGGTGGGCCGTCGGTGGGG
>KE373324.1:86845-111400 GCA_000418225.1 Zizania latifolia | reverse complement strand
CTCACTAGGTTCTTAAACATGCCATGTAGACCCACAATAATATTGTAAGCGTCTATGTTCTCATATTTCTTCTGAAGCTCAGAGGACATTGTGGCAAACATGAGACTGTTGGGCCACGGGGCAAGCTACGCTAGCATAAAATAAAACTTTTTCTACCCCGTTCAACCTAGGAACCATGCGAGTAATGGGATCATGGATCGTCACCTCTAGTCACGAGACGTGCTAGGGCAGCGGAAGAAGAGTTGGGGAAGCGCATCCCCAATCAACTGCTCCCAGCTCCATCCAATCATCGGTGGCGAAGACGATGCAGCCTTACGATCCTCACGTCAAGATAATCAGCGCCACAATTGCAGCGGTGCCTTTACGGTATCCACACGTACAGGGACGAGATCACCTCATGCCGGTATGCTAGTACCACGCGCGATGTTTGAATCCGTGTGCACCTTGTATATCTTTACATCACCTCTATCTATGATCTCTCGGATGAGATGATAGCGCCGTAGTATGTGCTTCGACTTCTAGTGCGACCTAGGCTTCTTGGTTTGCGCAATGGCACCACTATTATCACTATAGAGGTCCACTAGACTGGACATACTAGGGACAACACCCAGCTTAGAAACAAATTTTCTAATCCAAACAGCCTCTTTCACAGCTTCAGAAGCTGCTATGTACTCGGCCTCCTTTGTTGAATCTGTAACCGTTTCTTGCTTGGAACTCTTCCAGCTCACTACGCCTCCATTAAGGCAGAACACAAATCCAGACTACGATATCGAATCGTTCTTGTCGGTTTGGAAGCTAGTGTCGGTGTAACCATTTACAATGAGCTCCTCCGCACCTCCGTAGACTAGGAACATATCCTTAGTTCTTCTCAAGTACTTGAGGATACTCTTTACTATCGCCCAGTGCTATTTACCCAGTTTTGATTGGTATCTGCTCATAACACTTAAAGCATAGGAGACATCTAGGCGTGTACAAAGTATGGCATACAAGATGGACCCGATTGCGGAAGCATACGGGATCACACTAATTTTCTCTAGCTCATCTGGTATCGAAGGACACTGACTCTTGCTGAGAGTAATACCATATGACATTGGCAAGAAACATTTCTTGGAATCCTGCATATTGAACCGTTTCAATACCTTAATCAATGTACGTGCTTTGGCTTAATCCAATTAGCCTTCTTGACCTATCTCTATAGATCTTAATGCCCAATATGTATGCTACCTCTTCAAGATCTTTCATTTAGAAACTTTTTCGCAATGAAGATTTAACAGCAACGAACAATTCTCAAGTTTCTATGTCAATCAATAAAGTTTGTTCCAGAAAGTTATTCCTTTTCAAGAATTGATCGCAAATTAAAACTGAAAGTGTTACTAGCAGTAGGTGCCATGATCTACAACAAAAATGTAAGTTTTAACACTATGCTATGTGAATCTTGTATCAAATAAAAGATGCTTCACTACATGATATGCAATTATTTTCCCTCTTACAACATGTAGTGGGACAAGATTCATATTCAACTAACTTCTAGTGAGCTTTGGCATCACTGCTAGAAAATTAGTGACATAGGTAAGCACCACTTTGCTAATCACATCCCTATGTGACTCTTGTTCGTTGGGGTGGCATCCAATGCCTCGACGCCCAACTCTATGCCCCAAAGCCCAAAACCGTTTTGATAGCTTTGTTAAGCAAACCAATGCTATGCTTGTGGATGTCCGACATCCACCCTAACTGATAAAGATAAAAGATGGCACCCTGCTTTGGCAGACCTACCATGCAATGATAAAAAACCTTCGCAAGTGCAGCTACTGGAAAGGGCATCAATGACTCTTAATTTTCTAAGGGAAACTATTCTAACATGGTAACAATGCCTACCGCATGAAGAACATGAAAGAATAGTATGACAAGAACAAAAGTAAACATCACAGGTAATCATATTAACTGTGACATAGTATGGCCCTTCTCACATGGTGATCTCTATCTCCATGGTTCCTGTCCTTCAAGCCATCATGCTTTAGGCCTCCATGATCTTATATTAGTCTATTACATCTAATAGCACTATATAAATTACATGAGGAGAAGCATCACATGTCGACACGTAGGTCGTACAACAATAGAACAGCCCAACCATGACACGCAGGCCTTGAAAATTACATGCGTGCATCATATACATCACAAGGACATACCAGTCACAATATTCTCTGCAAAAACGAGTTAAGCGTCCAATCTATGCGTGTCTAAAAGTGGATCCAGAACTTTCGAAATCAACCTTCTGTATCGAATTTATTTTGGTCGAGAACTTTCGGGTCAAACTCAGAACTTCCGAAAATAACCTTCTGTATGAAAATTATTTCAGCCCAGAAGTTCCAGCTAGAGCCCAGAACTTCCAAAAATCCGACGCAAGAACAATAGATCTAACCTATTTCCACCACATATCACCTATATGTGTATGATCCAGATCGAACACTATGCATGTAGGCTCTGATACCACTATTAGGCCATAGGGCAAGCTACGCTAACATAAAACAAAACTTTTTCTATCCCATTCAACCTAGGAACCATGCGAGTAATGGGATCGTGGATCGTTATCTCTAGTCACGAGACACGCTAGGGCAGCGGAAGAAGAGTTAGGGAAGCGCGTTCTCAATCAACTCCACCTAGCTCCATCCAATCGTTGGTGGCGAAGACAACGCAGCCTTGCGATCCTCACGTCTAGCTGACCAACGCCACAATTACAGCGGCGCCTCTACGGTATCCATATGTATAGGGATGGGATCACCTCACACCAGTATACTAGTACCACGCGTGAGATTAGGGGAGATGCGGCCACAGCAGGTGAGGCTAGGGGAGAGGTGGCGGCTAGGGATAGGGGAGATCCAACAGCCTTTTATGCCCTAGCTTCTCCTCTCCTTATATAGAGCTCACTGATGGACCTTTAATCAACATTAAAGCCCACAGGATCTAATCTGCACGTTTGGCACGGAAGTTCTTGCCAAGACCTAGAACTTCCAAAAATAACATTCTGTATCGAATTTATTTTGGCCCGGAAGTTCCGGCTGAAGCCTAGAACTTCTGATTCATCTAGAATTCGCCTCTAGAGCAGGCCTGAAAGTTCTGGTCCAACCGGAACTTTTGGTTCCTCCAGAACTTGCCACCAGGGTGGGCCTAGAAGTTCCGGTCCAACTAGAACTTCTAGTTCCTCCAGAACTTGTCTCTAGGGCATATTACCATCAAAGATAGTTTACATCATGGCAATCATTAGTGTGCTTCTTGTAAGCATGGTGTGCAGCCACAGTAGCATTATCAGGCAAGTCATCAGGGTAGGAACTTTTAAGAACATACTCTTTTCTTTCTTGTTTGAGAACAATTATTAAATTCCTATACCAATCCATATCAAACAAGATATAGCATGAAAATAGATAGAAGACATCACAAATAAACACTTTTAACAGTGAATTAGTATGGCCTCAACAAATGGTGATCTCCATCTCCATTAGAGGTGTAGATGATCTCCATCGTCCACATCACTCCTTAGGGCCACCATGCATGAAATCCTGCAATCTCAAATCTAGACTACTACTATAATATCTAGAAAATAAAGATTATAAATTAAGCATCTAGGTCAACACGCAGGTCACAAATACAGTAGAGACAGCTATCACATTGCTGAAGACCATGTCATGCAAGCCATGCATAAGAGTTATATGCATCACATACATCTCTTACAAATTATATAGGGCCATACCATTCACATCATTCTCTGCAAAAGCAAGTTAGACGTAGAATCACATTCTAGCTAACGATGTGGACTAGGACTCTATACAAGGCGTGACTCTATAAAAGGCGCGCACACACCTCCCCTCGTGGGTTGCAGGGCAGCGCCCTATCCACCAGCGAAAATCACAGATTTAATCTATGAAGTTGCTTTAGACAACCTCTCGGGAACCAGTTTTTCCTTAGCTGATGGGGTTGGCTAGGTGGTCGGGCGATGCGCTCAAGAGTCGGTGACAGTGGTCAGGAAGACTAGTCAGGAATAGCCAATGTGCTTGGATCCATAACCTACTCGGATCAGGACATGTGTCTGCATCTGATGCAGCAACTTATCCTAATTCAATTCTTATGACCCGATCTGCAACTACGACATGACCCGATCTCATCAACCCATGCTGCCAATCGATTCATCACATGAACTGATCGAATGACCATAATAGATCCAATCTATTACAACCACATATCAACTATATGCACCGATCTAGATCACAATCTAAGAAGGCTCTGATACCACTGTTGGGGAACGCGGAGGCTACACTAGTTGAAAACAAAAAATTTCTACTAGGCACACTAGGAATCTTGCTAAGAGAGGGACCATAGATCGTTACCTCAGGCATGCAATGCAGCAAAAGGAGAGTTAGAGTAGCAAGCTGATCCAACTCGAGTGTGCCAATGTGGTTAGGAGCCGATCAGTCTTCTCGAGAACTCCCGAGGACTCCTCCTTCAAGCTAATGACAGTCCTCGAGAAGCAGCTGATGATACCACAGAACTGATCAGTGGTGTCGATGCCGATGCGAAGCAAGATAGCAACGGCTCTACTGGTATCCACACATCTAGGGTGAGAACGTCGACCGATGGTGTACTAGCACCTAGGCAGTCGGTGAGATGGTCGGGCTCAAGAGGTGGCGGCTAGGGTTGGCTCTCGGTGGCTAACAACTTAGCATGAGAAATACATCAACATGCGAGAAAAAGCTCTTCTTTCCTGCGCCCTACACCCTCATATATATATATACGTCCTAGCTTGGGCCCTCTCAGGCCCAACTAGGACTCTACTCGGATCCCTATCCGATCTGTTTGGATCTCTATCCAAAGTAAGCCCAATTCAAATCCTATTCGAATCCAATGTTCTAACCCGTTAAGTGTGTGACCCTGTAGGTTCACGTATAGCTTGGTTAATATATGGAAACTCATTTCCATATTCCGTTAACAGCGACCTCTAGCAAAGTATATTAACCTAAGTATACGTAAAGATTATATCGGCTGAATCTTGTAATGTTCCATATGTATATGTCCCTTTGCCTGATGATAGCGATCAAGCACAAGGTGAGATTTGTGCCATCCTATCAATAGCTTGATCCTCTCTTGATCTCCCTATTGGATTATAATCTATGATTAACTCTTTAGTCACCTCGGCATGACCATGCACTTTCATAATCCGTTACATCGAGGGGCCAAGAGATATCTCTCCTATTAAGGAGGGGCAAATTCCATATTGACCACTCACATCCCACTACATGTTTCATAGCAGACCCGATGACTACTTTTATAACTACCTAGTTATAACTAGGACTCTATACAAGGAGCGACGCTGTACAAGGCACGCACACACGGCGGTCCACTAGCGAAAATCATAGATCCGATCTACAAAGTCGCTATGGAAAAATTGCTCGGGACAACCAATTTACCCTGATTCGAGACAACCTCTCGGGAACTAGTTTTTCCATTAGTCGATGGAGTCAGCTAGGTGGTCATATGATGCACTTGGGAGTCAGCGACAGTGGTCAGGAAGACCACTCGGGAATAGTCGATGCATTCAGATCGATAACCTACTCAGATCATGACATGTGTTTGCATCCGATGCAGCAACATATCTCTGTTCAAGTGTTATGATCTAATCTGCAATAAATCTGAAAACCCATTGATCTCATCAACCCGTGCTGCCGATTGATTTATCTCATGAACCGATTGACCTAGACTATAATAGATCCAATCTATTACAACTTCATATCCACTATATGCACCTATCTAGATCACAATCTACACAAGATTGCTCTGATACCACTGTTGGGGAATGCGGAGGCTACGCTAGCCGAAAACAAAAATTTTCTACCCCGCACACCAAGATATCTTCCTAAGAGAGAGACCATAGATCATTACCTCGGGTAGGCAGTGAAGCAGAAGAAGAGTTGGAGTAGTGAGCCGACCCAACTCGAGCGTGCTGATGTGGTCGAGAAGCCGATGGATGTTCTCAGGAAGCCAATCAACATCCTCGGCAACTCCTGACGACTTCCCTCGAGGACTCCTCCTTCAAGCCGATGACGGTCCTCAAGAAGCAGCTGATAATGCCACTAATCTGATCAGCGGTGCCAATGCCGATGAGCGTAGCAATAAAGCAATGCCTCTACTGGTATCCACATATCCGGGGTGGAAATGCCAGCCGATGGTGTACTATCACACAGGCGATCGGTGAGATGGATAGGCTCTCGAGAAGTGGCGGCTAGGGTTTGCTCTCGATAGCTAACAACTTAGCATGAGGATCGCATCAACATGCGAGGCAAAAGCTCTACTTCCCTACGTCCTGTTACCTCATATTTATAGACGTCTTAGCTTGGGCCCTACTGTGCCCAACTAGGACTCTATTCGGATCCCCATCCGATCTGTTCGGATCTCTATCCAAATTGAGTCCAATTCAAATCCTATTTGAATTCAATGTTCCAATATATTAAGTGTATGACCCTGTAGGTTCACGTATAGCTTGGTTAACATGTGGAAACCCCTTTCCATACTCCGTTAACAGCGGCCTCCAGCAAAACATATTAACCCAAGTATCTATAAAGATCATATCAGCTGAACCTTGTAATGTTTCATATCTACATGTCCCTTTGCCTCACGATATTGATCGAGCACAAGGTGAGATTTGTGCCACCCTATTCAATAGCTCGATCCTCTCTCGATCTCTGTATTGGATTATAACCTATGATCAACTTCTTAAATCACATCGGCATGGTCATGCACTTCCATAATCCATTACATCGAGGGGTCCAGAGATATCTCTCCCATGAGAAGGGGCAAATTCCATCTTAATCACTCACATCCCACTACAAGTTTTATGACAGACCCGATGACTACTTTTATAATTACCCAGTTATGGAATAGCGTTAGGTAGTCCCAAAGTAAGCCACTACACATATTGGGAACCATGATGATCTTAGGTCTAAAGACTTTACATAAACACTACAAAGACCTACTGATGACACGTAGAATCTCAACAGTGTCTCATAGTGGGTCTGTCCAATATATGTTCTATAACATACGTCTATGTTATTGAGTTAGTATCTCTATACATATGATCCATGAGACATGAACATCAATCAATACACATACTGATCTCAGTCATATTTGTTCCATATATGACCTATATTCGATTAGAGATCTTTTAGAAATAGTCACCTTATGAGTCTCTTGAACAAATCATGTATTTATTGATCCATAATAATAATTTATTTCAAAGAACATAACGGAGTTTCATAAACATAGTATGCTTCGTACAACATCTTCATATTGACTCTAGGGCATAATGCTAATAGACCTGAACAGTATAATCCTTGGCTCTTATATTCTAGAGTCGACCATCGGGTTTGAAGGCGCTGTGCTTTCCTTATACACAACTAATCGCCACCTCGGGTACCCCCTTGCGTGGACTGCTCGATGATTCACCGACAAGCGCCCTGTCCACCAGCGAAAATCATAGATCTGATCTATGAAGTTTCCATGGAAAAACTGCTAGGGACAAATAATTTATCCCGATCCGAGACTACCTCTCGAGGACCAGTTTTTCTTTAGCCAACAGGGTTAGCCAGGTGGTCGGGTGATGCCACTCGAGAGTCGATGACAGTGGTCGGGAAGACCAGTCGGGAGGTGCCCGAGGCGGTCGGATCCTTAACCTACTTGGATCAGGACATGTGTTTGCATCTAATGCAACAAGTTATCCGATTCAAGTATTATGATCTCATCAACCTATGCTGCCAATCGATTCATCACATGAACCGATCGATCTAGACTGCAAGAGATCCAATCTACTACAACCGCATATCAACTATATACACCGATCTAGATCACAATCTACACAACCTGGCTCTTATACCACTGTTGGGGAACACGGAGGCTATGCTAGCTGAAAAGAAAATTTTCTACCACGCACACTAGGATATCTTGCTTAGAAAGGGACCATAGATCGTTACCTCGGGCACGCAATGCAGTGGAAGGAGAATTGGAGTAGCGGGCCAATTCAACTCAAGCGTGCAAAGGTGGTCGAGAAGCCGATCAACGTCCTCGAGAAACCAATCAATGTCCTCGAGAAACCTTCAGCATCCTCGGGAAGCCTTCGCCCGATGATGCAAAGTCCTCGAGAAGCAGCTGATGACACCGCCGATCCGATCAGCGATGTCGATGTCGATGTGGAGCAATAAAGCAACGCCTCTACTAGTATCCATACATCTAGGGTGGGAATGCTGACAGATGGTGTACTAGCACCCGGGCGGCCGATGACATGGTCGGGCTCGAGAGGAGGCGGCTAGGGTTTGCTCTTGGTGGCTAACAACATAGCATGAGAAACGCATCAACATGCGAGGGAGAAGCTTAGCTTCCCTACGCACTGCACCCTCATATATATATAGACATCCTAGCTTGTGGCCTACCAAGCCTAACCAGGACTCTACTTGGATCCCTTTCTGATCTGTTCGGATCTCCATCCAAACCATTTGGATCTCTATCCATATTGAGCCAAATTCGAATCCTATTCGAATCCAATGTTTCAACCCGTTAAGTGTGTGACCCTATAGGTTCACGTATAGCTTGGTTAATATATGGAAACTCCTTTCCATATTTCGTTAATAGTGGCCTCTATCAAAGCATATTAACCCAAGTATACGGAAAGATCATATCGGCTTAACCTTGTAATGTTCTAGACGTACATGTTCCTTTGCCTCACGATATCTATCGAGCACAAGGTGAGATTTGTGCCATCCTATCAATAGCTCGATCCTCTCTCGATCTCCGTATTGGATTATAACATATGATTAACTTTTAATCACTTCGGCATGGCCATGAACTTCCATAATCCACTACATCGAGGGGCCCAGAGATATCTCTCCCGTAAGGAGGGGCAAATTCCATCTTGATCACTCAAATCTCACTACATGTTTCATAGCATGCTCAAAGACTACTTTTATAACTACTCAGTTACGGGGTAGCGTTTGGTAGACTCAAAGTAAGCTACTACATATGTTGACAACCATGATGATCTCAGGTCTAAGAACTTTACATAAACACTACTGAGACCAACTGATGACATATAGAATCTTAATAGTGTCTCACAGTGGGTCTATCCAACATATGTTCTCCAACACATGTCCATGTTTTTGAGTTGGTATCTCCATACCTATGATCTATGAGACATGATCATCAATCAATATACATGCTGATCTCAGTCATATCTGTTTCATATATGACCTATATCTGATCAGGGATCATTTAGAAATAGTCACATTATGAGTCTCATGAATAAATCACACATTTGTTGATCCATAATGACAATTTATTTCAAGGAATAGTAACTTCATTTCATAAACATAGTATGCCACATATAATATCTCCATGTTGTCTCTTGGACATAATGCTAACACACCTCACACAAAGAAGAAGATTAAGGCTTTATCAAGGTTTTCAGGCTTCAGCAGAAGTGCAAAGACTGAAATTAAAAGATAAGCTCCTCTCAGCTTGTTCAGTCGAAGATTTTCAAATAAGCTAAGAAGAGCTCAAGGGCTACTGTCAGGGATATGACCCCCGGGTACCCTAAGATGGGCCTATCAGTCTAAACCAAGAGCAAGGCAAGTCCAGCATTAGAGTCTAGTATGGCCCATGAAGGGGGTTTGGTCCCAATAAGGATGGTCGAGTCCTTATTAGGGAATCGAATCATATAATCGGTATGAAGAGATATATTTGTACCAGAATCATTGTAATTAGGGAATTAGTGCCTGAATTTGGTAGAAAATCTTAGGTATCAAAGAGACTGACTCGGCTAGAGTCCTAGGTTATCGGGCTCGTCCCTTGACTATATAAAGGGCACGAGGCACCTCCTGGAGACATCTAATCATCAAATCATCTAGTTTTGATTGCTTAGGCTTATAGCACATTGCTTTGTAAACTTAGATACCATATAATACACCAAAACACTAGACGTAGGGCTATTATCCCTCGGGAGGCCTGAATCAGTATAAATCTTGGCTCTTGTCTTCTAGAGTTGACCATCGGGTTCAAAGGCGTTACGCTTTCCTTACACATCTATTTGCCACCTTGGGTACCCCTTTAGGTGGACTGCGTAGTGATTCACCGACACATCACATTCCAAACTCAGAGGGCATGTGTTAACACCAAAAATTAGGCTGACACACCATATGTTGTCAGGCCAAGAGACTAGGCTGGTGAGCCATGTCGGTGAATCACCGAGCAGTCCACCCAAGGGGGTACCCGAGGTGGTGATTAGATGTGTGTAAGGAAAGCGCAAGTCCTTCGAACCAGATGGTCAACTCTAGAACACAAGAGCTACGTTTTATACTGGTTCAGGCCTACCGAAGAATAATAGCACTACGTCAAGTGTTCTAGTGTATAATATGATGGTGGATCTTACAATACGATGCAATCAAGCTATGGAGGCTTAAGGCGTCGAAAGCAAGAAAAATATGGTGGACCTAGATGGCTAGATGATGGATGATGTCAATAGATGATTGATGATAGATGCCTCTAGGGGGGTTCTCGCCTCTTTTATATACTTAGGAGGTGAGTCTAATAATCTAGGACTCTATCTCGAGTCAAACTTGGATTGCCTATCAAACTCAGATGCTAAATCCCTAATTATAAGGATTCTGGTATAAATAAATCTCTTGATACTATATCTGGAGTTCAACTACCCGATAAGACTCTAATTTCCTTATCAGAATCAAACCCTTGTTCATGGGCCATACCAGATGGTCAATGCTGGTCTTAGCCTACCCTTGGTCCAGTCTGATAAGTCCAACTGTGGGGTACCTAAGGGTGACATCCCCACAGTAGCCCCTGAGCTCTTCTCATCTTGGTTAAAGAAATCTTCGACAAAACAAGCTGGGAGGAGCTCTCCTTCAATCTGAAACTTTGATACTTTTTGCTGAACTTTGCAGAACTTGAAAAGATTTGATCTTCCTCTTTCGTGTGAGGTGCACTCACATGGTGTAGCCCCCGAGCCTCGAGGTAAATTTAACATTTAGCTCGAGGGTCAAAAGATAACCTACAAGAAAATAATCCTTTGAAAACTTGCTTCATGATCCTAACTTCTACTGTCGTCGAGACCTTGCTGGAAAAAAGGTTGTATCTAAAATCTCAAACTCATGATGAACTTGAAGGAAGTTGATCTTGAATCTTCACGCATGTTGATGTTGGCCGCTGGGGTCCTCAATTGCCCAGATGCTCGAGAGGACGGAGTTTGTTGAGCCTACGAATCCTCGAGCACACCGGTTCCCAGGAGCTCACGCCTTTGGTCAGGCGAGCCCCAAGCGTGAGAGTCCTCAAGCGTGCGCAAGCCCCAGGCGAGAGAGTCTTCGAGCACATGCGAGCCCCCAAGTGTGGGAATCTTCGAGCGCATGCGAGCCCCTAGGTATGGGGCCCACCGGCATAGGAGATCTCAACCACCATGGACTCCGCCCAGTGCACCAAAAAGGCTGCTTCATAATTCCTTCTCCTATCCGTAGTTAATGTGTGACAGACGAAATGGCTGAAAAGATGTCCTGCCTCTGACAGAGCCACGCGTGGCATGCAGAGCACTGGTGGAGATAAGGCAGTGAGAACTGCTCTGCCTTCTCTGCCATAAAGTGCATGGCAACCGAAGCAGCATTCATCGTAGCCGCGAGAGTGGGTACTTGATGGAACGCTCTATTTAAGCCAGCGTCCAACTCCCTCTGAGTTTGCAATAAGATGCCCCCTCGGCTCCGTTTCTTCTGCTTCTCTATTAAGATTCCTTCTTCTTAACACCTACAAGGGAGAGGTTGTTGACGTCGCTTGTTGCTCCATGAATCTGTGAAGTGCTGACTCAGCCATGAAACTAGCTATTCTGGTCTCAAGATTTCAGGTTCGTCCAATACATTTATCCTTGTGTCAATTTATTTTGCCTTCACTTGTATGGTGCGTGACTCTTGGCTTTGGCGTTGTAGCAGGATATTGTATCCTTCTCAAGACCTTTTCATGGCATAGATTTTTCCACTAGCACGCTATCATCTGGCACTCTCATGCTTCCTGTCTCGATGTTTGGATGCCAAGGTAGAGGCTCAATCCTACGGGAGGAGCTAGAGAAGTCCGCTGGCACTAGCACCCTAGGACGGTTTCTGACCCTACCGTCAAGGCCGAGTCACTACTGTTCTCCCTTTGTGCTGGTCTCTCAGGGTCGGTGACTATCTCCTCCAGTCAAGATGAGGATTGTGCGGAGTCACTATTTCCATAGTGGTAGCGCCACGCGGAGTTGCTGTGAGAATCTCGGTGCTCACCACCGCTGCGTTTGCTTTGCAGAATGCTGTTTCTGGTCGTTCGGGCATTTTTTCTTCTTGATCGAAGGTGGTTGTGTCCCCTTCTTTGAAGTAGTGTAGCTGTTGCTGTGTCTTCTTCTTTGAAGGAGTGTGACTCCTGTAAAAGATTAGTCTCGAGGAATAATAAAAAATGCTCTGAACTATTTTTATGGAATTTTTACCATGCACCGTGTGTGTATCACCAACACAGTGAAGCTGGTGAGAAGAAATGCAAGACATCAGGTGTATGGCTAAGTAGCCGACCCTCTCCCGGGTCCGGTTGTGTGTATGATGACCATATGTCACCCAACTCGGAGGGGGATGTAGTCCACATGGGTCGGTGAGTTCTTTGAAAATGCGTGATTGCGGGTGTACAACTAAAGAGTCGATACTCTCCTAGGTCTGGTTCCGTGCACGGTGGCCATTGGGTGCCTAACATGGAGGGGGATGTAACCGGTATGGGTCGGAGAGTTCTTCAAAGATGCGTGATTGCGGGTGTTCGACTAAAGAGTCGATCCTCTCCCTGATCTAGTTGCATGCACGGTGGCCATCTAGCGCCCAACGCGGAGGGGGATATAATCAGCATAGGTCGGCAAAAAAAAATGCTCGACTGTGGGTGTATAGCCTGAGGGCTGACCCCTTCCTAGCCCAGCTGCATGCCTAGGGGGGAAGTAGTCGGTAAGGTCAGCGAGAATAATGCTCGACTATGGGTGTACAGCCATAAGGCGGACCCCTTCCTAACCTAGTTGCATGTTTGGGGGAAGTAGTCAGCAGGGTTGATGAAGAAATGGTGCCCCAGGGTCGATGAGTGCCTGAACACGTATCACCAAGAAAAGTTATTGAACAAAGTATTTGTTAAGGTGCTCGATGTTCTAGGAGTTTGGTACTGCTTGTCCACCTTCTTGCATTAGCCTATATGCCCCTAGTCTTGTTACTTTAGAGATGATAAAAGGTCCTTCCCGAGGGGCAGAGAGTTTGAGCACCCCGACGGTTGATTGTACTTAGCGAAGTACTAGGTCACCCACCTTGAAGCTTCTGTTTTGCACATTGCGGTCATGATATCGCTGAAGGGTTTGTTGATACTGATCTGATTGCACTGTGGTTGCTATCCAGGCCTCTTCAATGGAGTCGATGTCTTTGACCCTTGTCTACTCCGCAGTTCCTTCATCATAGTATTGAACTCATGGGGAGTTGTGTAACATATCGCTAGGGAGGATCACCTCGGAGCCGTAGACGAGGAAGAAGGGTGTCTATCCCATGCCCCAATTTGGCTGTGTGCAGAGCCCCTAGAGTACTGTGGAGAGTTCTTGGAGCCACTTCCCGGCGTACTTCTATAAGGGATCAAAGATTCGGGCCTTTAGACCTTAGAGTTTCATTCCGTTGGCGCGCTCGCATTGTCCGTTGGCTCGCGGGTGGGTGACCGATGCATACTTGACCTTGATCAATCTTTCCTCGCAAAAATCCTAGAAATCGTTTGCTGTGAACTAAGTCCCGAGGTCAGTTATAATTTGGTTCAGGACGTCAAACCGATAAGTGATTCCTTCGATGAATTGTGCTACTTTTTTGGCCGTGCAATTCCTCAGAGGCATGACTTCTATCCACTTAGTGAATTTGTCGATGGCTACCAGGAGCCGGTCGATACCTTGGGTAGCTTTTGAAAAGGCCCCACCATGTCGAGCCCCTAGCAAGCGAAGGGCCAAGTTGGCAAGATTGTCTGAAGGGCTTGAGCTGGGAGGTGGCTTTTCTTGGCGAAGAACTGACAGCCGATGCACTTTTTGACTAGTTCTTTGGCGTTGCTATTGGCTGTTGGCCAATAGAAGCCCCATCGGAATGCCTTTCCGACCAACATCCTTGCCCCAGCGTGGTTGCCGCATGCCCTGCATGAATTTCATTAAGGATTTGGAGGCCCTTGCTCAGCGTAATGCACTTTTGGAGTATCCTTGTGGAGGTCGCACGCTTGTATAGTTTGTCCCCGATGACTACATACTGCTTGCTTTGTCTCGTCAGTCGTTTGGCAAGGATCTTTTCTTCTACAACTATGCCTTTTAGAATGTGGTCGATAAAGGACTATCGCTAGTCATCGGTGTTCTCGAGGATGGCGATGATCACTAGCGGGCCAGCGACTTGGTGCTCGTCATTCTTAATTGATGTCTAGGTGAGTTCTTGGATAAATACGCCCTTAAGGACCATCGCCCGAGAAGAACCAAGGTGGGCCAGGGCGTTAGCTGATGAATTATCATCACGAGGGATGTGGTGAAACTCCAGGCCGAGGAATTTACCTTCGAGCTTTCGAACCTCTGCGCAATAAACGTCCATCTTATCACTAGTGCAGGACCAGTCCTTGTTGACCTAGCTAATAGCCAGCTTGGAGTCTCTATAAATCATGAGTCATTTCACCTCAAGGGATGCTGATATCCGGATGCCGTGTATCATGGCTTTGTATTTTGCCACATTGTTTGATGCCTTAAACAACAGTTGTAGTATGTAACACATCTCTTCTCCTTTTGGGGATATAAGGAGAATTCCTGCGCTAGCGCCGTCTATGCTTAGAGAGCCATCGAAGTACATTGTCCAGTACTCCTTTTCTTCTCGGCTTGGGGATAGTTGTATCTTGGTCCACTCAGCAACGAAGTCGGCTAGAGCTTGTGATTTTATGGTGGTGCTGGAGCAGAATTCCATCGTGTACTCCCCCATCTCAATGGCCCACTTTACGATTCACCCTGTTGCATCTCAATTGTGGAGTATGTCGCCTAAAGGATATTCTGTCATAACCACGATCTTGTGGGCTTTGAAATAATGCTTTACTTCTAAGCGGTGACCATGATGGAGTAAAGGAGCTTCTATACTTATGGATACCTTGCTTTTCATAGGCCGAGGACCTCCGATATGAAATATACCCCTTTGGACCGGAAAGACATGTCCCTCTTCGGTTCGCTCGACTACCATGTCCCTCAAAATTTTCTTCAGTGCAAAAAACGTCTCGTCAGCCTCGGCTGTCCATTGAAAATTTTCTTCTTTCTTTAATAATTTGAAGAAGGGAGCTCCTCTTTCTCCTAGACGAGAAATAAATCTCCCAAGGGCCGTCATGCAACCTGTGAGCTTTATGACTTTCTTGGCGTTGTTGGGTTTTTCCATCTTCATTATTGTCGCTATTTTATTTGGATCAGCCTCAATGCCCCAGTTGCTGGTGATGAACCTGAGTAGTTATCTAGACGGTACTCCAGAAACACACTTATCAGGGTTAAGCTTCTATCGAAACTTTCATAGGTTTGTGAATGTCTTAGCAATGCCGCTGATGAGGTTCTCTCCTCTAGATTTTATGACCACATCGTTGACATATGCCTCGACATTGCGAATGATCTGCTCTAAGAGACATCACTGGATGGCCCGCTGATATGTTGCTCCCGTGTTTTTAAGGTCGAAAGGCACGGTTGTATAACAGTATGCTCTGAAAGACGTGATAAAGGATGTTTTCTCTTGGCCTTCTTCTTTAAGGTTGATTTGGTAATAACCGGAGTAGCAGTCGAGGAAGCATATGAGGGAGAATCTTACCGTTGAGTCAATGACCTGGTCTATCCGAGGGAGCCCAAAGGGATCCTTTGAACAGTGTTTATTTAGGTCGGTGTAGTCGACGCATATTCACCATTGTCCTGTCTTGTTCCTTATCAGGACTGGATTAGCGAGCCATTTGGGATGGTAAACTTCATAGATGAATCCTGCTTCTAGGAGGCGAACGATCTCGATTTTAATCTCTTCTTTTCTGTCTTAGGCTAACCTCCATAGCTTCTATTTTATCAGCTTAGCAGTTGGGTATATGTGGAGTTCATGCTCGATTAGCTCCCAAGGATCCCTAGGCATGTCGGAGGGCTTCCATACAAAGATATCCATATTGGAGCGTAGGAAGCTGACGAGCATGATTTCCTATTTGGGATTAAGTCCTACCCCAATGGTCATGGTCTTTGTCGGATCAGTGTTAGAGAGGGCGATCTTCTTGGTGTTCGAGGGTGCGGAGGAGATCCCTAAGGGAGTTGGTGCCTTGGCTGGAACTTTCGAGGCCTCGAGCGGATGTGCTCAGACTTGCCTGACGGTTTCCTCCATTCGAGCCAATAAGACGATAGCCTCGGCCATGGCAAGACTATCTTTCTCACATGCACGAGAGGTACCGATGTTTCTCCAAACAGTGATGACTCCGCTAGGACCCAACATCTTGAGCACCAAGTACGGGTAGTGTCCAATGGCCATGAACTTGGCTATGGACAGCCTTCCGAGGACGACGTGAAACAAGATGTCATATTCCGTAACCCAGAAGGTAATGTGCTCAGTCCGATAGTTATCTCAAGAGCCGAACGTGACCGGTAGAGTTATTGAGCCAAGTGGTACCGATCTTTGCCCGGGTATAATACCATAAAATGGGAAGTTGTCCTCCTTTTAGAGGCTGTCGACTAAGATGCCAAGATCGATGAGGGACTGGCAAAAGAGGATGTTCAATCTGCTCCCTCCATCGATCAAGACTCGCCTCATGCGTACCTTGAGTATCACCCGGTCGACAACCAGCGACCAATGCCCAATCTTTGGGACATTAGTCCATTGCTCATCTCGAGAGAAGGTGATCAGGACTTCCAACCACCGTATCTATTGGATCTCCTCAAACCCTATAGCATTGATGCGTCGATCCAGAATGTTTTGTTGTCGCTTAGTTCCGGCTGATGTGGGGCTCCCAAAAACAATATTCACTGTCTTATGAGGCTCCTAGAAATCGTTGTTGTCTTGAGGCCGACTATCCTTCCTCAGGGTGTCATCATCGTCCCGGCATCTCTTGCCTTGGTGGGGATTACCGTGGGATTCCTTAGCGAGTACATCTTATAAGGAATAGCATTTGCACATGGTATGCTTGCCCTTTGGATGAAACGGGCAGGGTTTGTCGAGTTCCTCCAACATGGCTTCGTCTTCCTGGCATCGTGAACTGTAGGTTACCACCATGGTTCTTTCTGTCTTCCTTTTTTGCTCTTGCTTGCCTCGAGAGGATCTCAGTCGGTCGTCCTCTCATCGAGGGGATCGAGGACGGTCGTCTCTATTTCGACTAGATCAACTCTCGTGGCTGATCGTTCTATCTTTTCCTTTCGAGCATCTTTAAAGTCGACGTAGCTTTCTGCAATAGAGATCATCTGGGCTATAGTCTTTGGCTTTTTTCTCACGAGGGCCCCGTGCAACTCGGAAGAGTGGTGCAAGGCATCGATGAAGCAATTGATGATGTGATGCTCGTCGATATCCATGACTATGGTCCTTCTCTCCGAGAACCTCTGGATAAAACTGCGGAGCGTCTCGTCCTCCTTTTGTCTCAATCATTGTAGGTCGTATCGGGTCCCAGGCTTCTGCCATGTTCCATGATAGTTGTCGACAAAGGCCAAATGGAGGTGTGCCTAGGAGTCGATAGAGTTCCTGGGTAAGCTCGAGAGCTAGTTATTGGTGGATGAGGAGAGCATGACCGGAATGTAGTTAGCCATGACCCCTTCGTCTTCTCCTACTGCACGAACGGTGGTGTAATAGAGTCATAGCCACTGCGAGGAATCCGTTTTGCCGTCATATGGTTTGATTCCTATTGGGTGGAAGGACTTCGGCCACCTGACTTGCCTTAGGTGCTAGGTGAATGCGGGGAAGCTGTCGTGGTCATCTCGGCTTCTGCTTCTTCTGTGATTGCTGGGATTGCATGTTGGTGATATGCCCTAGAAGCAAGCCACGGAAGAGTCAGATTACGGTGGACAAGGGCTCGGGCTCGGCAGGCTGACTCCTGACTCCTGACCCTGACCCCTGAGTCATGGGCTCAGGCTCATCTAGCCGACTCCCGACCCCGACCCCTAGGTCATGGGCTCGGGCTCGGCAGGCCGAACCCCTGATCCTGACTCCTGAATCCCTAGCTCAGGTACGGCATGTTTTGCAGATTGGATCTGCAGATGGGATTTAATATGATTAAATGCCCATTAGGGTCTAGAGTTGTAATAGACTTTAATGTTGATTAAAGGCCCATTAGTGTGCTCTATATAAGAGGAGGAGAGGCGAAAGGCACTGGTGCAATTGAGAACGAGAGAGTTCAGAACCCGCAACCAACCCTGGCTGCCACCTCTCCCCAAACATCCCACGAAACCCTAGCCGTGCACGGTACTAGCATACCGACATACGGTGATTTCATCCCTGTATGTGTGGATACCATAGAGGCGTCGTTGCTATGCGGCACTAATCTTCCTAGCGTGGAGATCGTGGTGCTACGTCGTCTCCGTTGCTGTCAACTGGACAGAGCTGATCAGAGCTAATCAAAGGACACGCTACTCCAACTCTTCTTTCGCTGCACTACATATCTAGTGGTAACGATCCATGATCCTCCTTACTCGCATGGCTTCCTGGTTAAACGCGGTAGAGAAAGTTTTTGTTTTGTACTAGCATAGTCTACCTGTTCCCCAACAGTGGTATCAGAGCCTACGTGCATAGTTTATGATCTGGATCAGTCACATATAGATGCTATGTGATAGAAATAGATTAGATCTATTGTTCTTGCGATCGGTTCATATGATGGATTGGTTGATGTACGGTTTGGTCAAATAGAGATCGGATGAGATACTAGTCGATGGAACCACATAACCAAAAGATTAGCTTGATCTCCCACCTGGCATTGCGCGCGGCTTGCCCCTACCGGCTGGAATCACCATCGGAGCTAACTGCGTGCATTGTGTCATTGTCAGGAGAACAACATATCGAGGTTGTGTGTGTTGGTGTCTTTTTTGGAAATCCTCACGCGTTGATCAATGTGATTGATCTAATGAAAATTGAGGCATTGCGAATGACTCGGATTTGGCTCGAATTGTTCGATCCGATGAGATTTTCATAGCGATTTCATAGATGCGATCTATGAATTTTCAAGAGGTTTTCAGGGACCGCCGTTCGGACACGCATAGATTGTTACAAGCACGACATTAGAATTCGATTCTACGCTTAACTCATTTTTGCAGAGAATGTTGTGACTAGTATGGCCTTGTGATGTATGTAATTTTTATGGCCTACGAGTCATGGTTAATTGTAGCCCAAGGCTGTTATGTTATTGTATAACGACCTGCGTGTCGATATGTGATGCTTCTTCTTATGTAATTCGTATAGTACTATTAGGTGTAATAGACTTATATATGATCATGGAGGCTTAAAGCATGATAACCTGAAGGATAGGAACCGTGGCGATGGAGATCACCATGTGAGAAGGGCCATACTATGTCACAGTTAATATGATTGCCTGTGATGTTTACTTATGTTCCTGTCATACTATTCTTTCATGTTTTGTATGCGGTAGGCATCGTTACCATGTTAGAATAGTTTTCCTCAGAAAATTAAGAGTTTTTGATGCCCTTTTCGATAGCTGCACCTACAAAGGTTTTTGATCATTGTATGGTAGGTCTACCAAAGCAGAGTGCCATCATTTATCTTAACCAGTTAGGGTGGATGTCAGACATCCATAAGCATAGTGTTGGTTTGCTTAACGAAGCCATCAAAATGGTTTTGGGCTTCAGGGCATGGTGTTGGGCGCCGGGGCATTCGATGCCACCTAACAAGCAAGAGTCACATAGGGATGTGATTAGCAAATTGTTGCTTACCTATGTTACTAATTTTTTAGCAGTGATGCCAAAGCTCACAAGAACTTAGAGGGAAAACGATTGTAAAACATATAGTGGAGGATCTTTTATTGTTTAATAGAAGATTCACATAAGCATAGTACTAAAACTTGCATTTTTCCATTGTAGATCATGGCACCAACAGCTAGAAACACTTCTAGTTTTAATTTGCGATCGATTCTTGAAAAAGAAAAGCTTTCTGAAACAAACTTTATTGATTGGTATAGAAATTTAAAAATTGTTCTCAAACAAGAGGAAAAGGAATATGTTCTAGAGGTTCCTTATCCTGATGAACCAGCTGATAATGCATCTGCCGCTGATCGAAGAGCTTATGAGAAGCACACCAATGATTCAGTCGATGTTAGCTGTCTCATGCTTACCAGTATGTCCTCTAAGCTTCAGAATCAATATAAGAATAGGGATATCCATGATATGATTGTGGGACTCTGAGGCATGTTTGAGAACCAAGCTAGGCCGACAGATACAACACCTCAAAGTCCTTGTTAGCATGCAGGTTGACAAAAGACAGTTCAGTCAGTCCTCATGTGATCAAGATGATTGGTTACATAGAGAGCTTGAAAAAACTTGGTTTTCCCCTTAGCCCTGAGTTAGCTACAGATGTGATTCTCTAGTCACTCCCTGCGAGCTTCGAGCCATTCATTTTAAACTTTCATATGAATAGCATGGAGAAAAGCATGGCTGAATTGTCAAGAAAATCCTAAGAGAAAAAGGTATAGTAGAAATATTTATGTCTGACTATTACTCTGCAAATTATAATATCTTGTGGAATTTTGCAGGCGGAAGTGTCAACATGGTGATGTGGAATCATGCAAACGTTGCAGCTATAAGAAGTGGAAATGCTTGAAACTGTAAGGTTCCTTGCAGTGTACTGTTATTTTTCATGTGCATTCTACCACTATGTCAGAATAAAATAATCATATGGAAGTGAATCAAACTTATTATACTGTTATGTTTGGGTTGATCTAAGGTATGTTTAATAGAAGGATTTTTTACGGTGCTCCAAATTTGTTTAGACGGTCCATTGCAGCCAATTCAATGTATGACATTTCCCTCATCTAATTGGAGGGAATAGATCACAAAAGGGAGAGAGGCAAATTCTTTAACCTGCCATAAAATATATTGTTGCCTATGAAGTAAATAATAGAATAATCTCTGTTGCCATATTTTTAAATTCGAATTACAATGTACAAAAGAATTTTATTTTAAATTTTGAACTTCATATGTATCTACATCATGAATAAGAATATTCTATTCTATGAACAAATCCCACAAATTTAAAATATTATATTAGGGTAGTAATTTTAGACTATAAGCATTTAAATTCCTATGAAAGTTTCAAATATTTTAAAATCTGTATGGCATTTATTTTCATTTTGCATATGCAGAATCCATTTTTTTGAAACATCCATTGTTTTTCTTGTAAAGTACAAATTTGTTTCACACATTTAAATTTCATGCTCTTAATTTCAATTTTGCAGAACTGTCATAAGTAATACAATTTAAACAGCCAAACAAATAATCACGGAGTTTATGGACATGTAGTTCCATTCCAATTGGTACAAGTGTACAACAATGTGGTTTTATGCGCACCTAATTTCTAGCATGCATGATTAAATTTAGAAATGTTATTTATGGGCATTAGTTCTTTCCCTTTTTTCTGTGATTTATTAATAAGTTGTTGGTAGCAAATGTCATGAGATAAAGAAAATACAAATTCAATGGACATGATTTATCCTTTGCTCTTACCAGCCTATAGGTAAGAAGGGGCACCTTAAAAGAGCTCTTAATAGAAAAATGATGATTCCTACCATTGACTCGGTTTTAACCTTTGTATGATTGTTTGTGGCATTTTTAGCATTACAGTTTTGACCGGTTCTTGCCAGTAAATCACCGAGCAGTCCACCCAAGAGGTACCCAAGGTGGTAATTAGATGTGTGTAAGGAAAGCGCAGCGCCTTCGAACCCGATGGTCGACTCTAGTGAACAAGAGCCAAGATTTATGCTGGTTTGGGTATCCCGGATGATAATAACCCTGATGGAAATATGCCCAAGAGAATTCTGGGGGAACCGGAAGTTCTGGCTTGAAGCCGAAAGTTTTGGGTTCTAGAGCAACCGGAAGTTTCGGTTGGACCGGAAGCTCCCGGTCCAGAAATTCCGGTTGGACCGAAAGTTCCGGGCAGAAATAAATTCGTACAGAAGGTTATTTTTGGAAGTTTCGGGCCTGGACCAGAACTTCTGGGCCAGACTAACAGATTAAATCGGTTAGGCTTTAATACTGATTAAAGGCCCATGAGAGGGCACTATATAAGGAGAGAAGGGGCTAGGACGAAAAAGCTGCTGCTGCTGTTGCTTTCGCCCCTACTCTAACCATAGCCACCACCTCTCCCCTGGCCTCACCTGCTGTGCCCGTATCTCCCATAACATCGCGCGTGGTACTAGCATACCGGCGTGAGGTGATCGCATCCCTGTACGTGTGGATACCGTAGAGGTGCCGCTGCAATTGCGGTGCTGATCATCTTGACGTGAGGATCACAAGGCTGCATCGTCTTTATCGCCGAGGATTGGATGGAGCTAGGCGGAGTTGATCGAGGACGTGCTTCCCTAACGCATTTTCCACTGCCCTAGCGCGTCTCGTGACTAGAGATAACGATCTATGATCCCATTACTCGCATGGTTCCTAGGTCGAACAGGGTAGAAAAAGTTTTATTTTTGCTAGCGTAGCCTACCCGTTCCCCAACAAACTCTACGTCAAGTGTTTTGGTATATAATATGGTGGATGAGCTTACAATACGACGCAATTAAGCTATGAAGGCCTAAGACGTCGAAAGCAAGAAGAATAAGATGCCTCTGTGGGGTGCCTCGCCTTCTTTATATACTTAGGAGGTGAGTCCAATAACCCAGGACTCTATCCCGAGTCGATCTAAGATTGCCTACCAAACTCGGGTACTAATTCCCTAATTACATTGATTCTGGCACAAACAAATATCCACATACTATATCCGGCGTTTAGTCACCCGATAAGGACTCAACCTTCCTTATCGGAACCAAACCCTCCTCTATGGGCCATACCGGACGACGATGCTAGACTTGGCCTGTTCTCGGTCTGGACTGATAAGCCCAATCATGGGGTACCCAGAGGTCACATCCCCCACAGCAGCCCCCGAGCCCTTCTTAGCTTAGTTGAAAATCTTTGACTGAACAAGTTAGGAGGAGCTCTTCTTTAATCTGAACATTGACACTTCTGCCGAATTCTGATGATTTTGAAAAAACTTCTCAATCTTCATCTTCTTTGTGTGAGGTGCACCATGTAGGTGCACCCACACGGTGTAGCCCCCAAGCCTCGAGTTAAATAGAACATTTGGCTCGAGGGTCAAAAAATAATCTACAAAGAAAGCCTTCTGAAACTTCTTACTTTTGATAAATCCTTTGAAAAACTTCTTCAAAGCTTGTTGAAGATCTTGTCATTTGGAGTTGTTCATGTCGAAGCCTGATCGGGAGAAGACTGTCGCTGAGGTCCCGAGGCCATCAAGGTCTTGATTATAGCTGATCTTGAGTCTTCAGGACCTGACCCCTTGGTCAGGGAAGTCCTCAAGCACTTAAGCCCCCGAGCACGTAAGGTCTTCGGGCACGTGAGCCCCCAAGCATGGGAGCCCTTGAGTGCATAAGTCCTCGAGAGCCTAAGCCCCAGGTGCGGGAGCCCTCGAGCACGCGAGCCTCTAGGTGTGGGAGCCCTCGAGCACTATTGATCCCTCGAGTGCTCGATCCCCCAAGCATGGGGCCCATGAGCACAGATGGACCCAAACATCACAGATTCCGCTAGTGCGCCCAAAAAAGTTACTTTTTAGTCTTTTTCACCCCCAATTAAAGCGCTGCAGATGAATGAACAGAGGGGATGCTTTATTTTTTGATAGGGCCACGCACGAGCGTAGGCCGTAGGCGCTGATAAAGAGGCAAAACCATCCCATCCACCTCACCAAAAAGCGCATAGTAACCAAAGCGACGCCCCCAGCGGTGGTCATGGCTAACGTCATAGCTGAGGTGGCACTCCTATTTAACCTATAGAATCCCCTTTGTCCCTACAATGGAGCTTCTCCACAGTCCCATGTGCTTCTTCTCTCCCCTATTGGGCCTTCTACCATAGCTCTCTATCATCTTTCTTGATCTCTGATGCACCGGGCGTGGAAAGGATCATCGTTGTTTCTGTTAATGTCGCTTGTTACCCCAAGGATCTGTGGTGCGTTGGCCTTTCCATCGACCATGGACTTTATAGGCCTAGGTGTTGGGAGTCTACGATCTCAGGTTTGTTGATCTGTTCGCCCCTGTTTGGATTTGCTTTGTCTTCACTACGTGATGTGTGATCTTTGACCTGGTGCGACGTAGAATGACACTGCGCCAGCCTTGGAGCTTTCCTCAGGTGTCATCCTTTTCATCAATGTCCTGCCTTAAGTGCTTCTATGCTGCTTACCTTAATGCCTAGATGCTGGGGCGAAGAGCTGATCAGGCGCAAGAGACTGATGTCACCTG
>KE373324.1:71452-86835 GCA_000418225.1 Zizania latifolia | reverse complement strand
GCCTCGGCTCTCGATGTTAGGATCGCCTCATTTTTCCTCTCGATGAAGAAGGTCGTGTCCCTTTGTGCTGGTCTCTAGGGGGTGATGGCGATATCCTCCTGGCCGTGATAGCTTGATGTTGCATCGTGTGTAGCTACTGCGGTAGTGGTCTCCGAGAATCTCAGTACCCATGGTGGCTACGTTTGCTTTGTAGAATGTTGTCTCTGGCCGTCTTTATGTTTTTCTCTTCTATTGAATATCTGAAGGAGGTTGTGTCCCCTTTTTGAAGTAATGTAGTCTCTGTAAAAGTGCTATGTCCCCTTCTCTGAAATAATATAGTCCCTGTAAAAGATTAGTTTTGAAAATAAAGACAATTCTATGTCCTTGTCTTACGTGATTTTTGCTATGCATTGTGCTTTATCACTCACACGGTGTATTGACGAAGTCGATGAAGATGCAAGATTACGGGTGTACGGCTAAATAGCCTACCCTCTCCCGTGTTCAGTTGCATGCACAGCGACCATGTGGCGCCCAACTCGAAGGGGGATGTAGTCTGCATAGGTCGGCGATGTTGGTGAAGATGCATGATTGCGGGTGTATGACTAAAGAGCTTACCCTCTCCTGGGTCCAGTTGCATGCACGGTGGCCATCTGCCGCCTAATACGGAGGGGGATGTAATCGGCATGGGTCGGCGAAAAAGATGCATTAATGTGGGTGTACAGCCCTAGGGCTTACCCCTTCTTGGCCCAATTGCATGTCTAGGAGGGAAGTAGTTGGCGAGGTCGGCGAGAAAATATACTCGACTATGGGTGTACATCCTAAAGGCTTACCCCTTCCCAGCCCAGTTTGGTACTGCTTGCCCGTCTTCTCGTATTAGCCTATAGGCCCCTGGTCTTGTTACTTCAGCAATGATAAAAGGTCCTTCCCAGGAGGCAGAAAGCTTGTGCATCCCAACGGTTGATTATACCCGACGGAGTACTAAGTCACCGACCTTAAAACTTCTGCTTTGTACGTTGCGATCGTGATACCGCTAGAGGGCCTGTTGATATCGATCTGCTTGTACTGCGACTGCTATCCAGGTTTCCTCGATAGAGTCAATGTCTTTGGCCCTAGTTTGTTCTATTGTTCCCTCGTCGTAGTATTGTACTTGGTGGGACTTATGTAACATGTCCACCTTGCCTCGGAGCCATAGACAAGGAAAAAAAGAGTCTATCCTATACCCCTATTTGGTGGTGTGCGGAACCCCTAGATTACTGTATGGAGTTCCTGCAGCCACCTTTCAGCGTATTTCTGTAGAGGGTCGAAGATTAGAGCTTTGAGGCCTTGGAGGATCATCCCATTGGCACGTTCGCATTGCCCGTTGGCCCAAGGGTGCATGACCAATGCATACTTTGATATGAGCATGATCACTATGGATATGACCAAAACTTCCGTTCTAGAACTCATATTAAATTATCAGGTGAAATCATTTCTCGCTAACCAAGCAAGCTTTTATATGAATGGAATACTACTAAGTTTCAGTTATGATTGTATTTTACTAAGGAACATGGGAGAAGGGATGTTGGATTGGCCGACCCCATCGGCCACCACTACCATCGGCACGACCATCGGCCACTACTCGGTCGGCCATCGGCCACCACCCGGACCATCATTGGCCGACCACCATCGGCTCACGACCATCAACCACCACTTGACCGACCATCGGCCGACCATCGACGACTATCGACCGACCACCGATCCTGACCCCGACTCTGATCCCGCCCCCGACTCCAACTCCGACATATCGGCTAGGACGCCCGAGCAGACCGACCAATCGGACCCCGATCCTGATCCTGACTCCGACCCTGACATCGACCTATCGGCCGACCTCAACTCCAACCCCGTCACCGACCTATCGGCTGACCCTGATACCGACCCCGACCAACAATCGGCCTGCTCTTGACCATCTCTCGATGAAGATACTCGAACCTGTTCAGAATCAGAGTCCTACAAGGGTAGGGCCCATATTCCGTTGGGATCTGGCCCATGTCATAGAAAGCAACTGCGCCCTGTGAACCCTATAAATAGGCACCCGCCGCCAATGTTAGGGTTGGGTTTTGCTTAGATTATTCTGCTGTTGCAGTTTCACCGTGTATCGGTTTGTAGAACCCCAAACTTCGAATACCTCCACTATTATCAGCAATTTCAGATTGCGTCTACCTCGTTCTTGCTTGTGTTCTCGATTCGCAAGCAGGGATAAGCCTTCTTGGCGAGGTCAACTGCGTTCGCGCGTGGTTGATAACCAACGGAGCGGTGGTGTAGCGGTTGCTGGTTTTGGATCGGTGCTGATTTGAAGCCGGACCGTCAACGTCGAGATCTCCACAAATCGTGTTTACCCTCCTGACGGAAGATCGGGCACCCCCGTGCGTATCATACTTGACCTCAATCAATCTTTCCTCACAGAAGTCCTAGAAGTCATTTGCGGTGAACTAGGTCCTGAGGTCAGTTATAATTTGATGTGGTAGCCCAAATCTATATGTGATGCCTTCGATGAACTTTGCTACTTTTTTGGCTGTGCAGTTCTTTAGCAACATTACCTCTATCCACTTGATGAACTTGTCGATGGCCACTAGTAGCCGGTCGATTCCTTGGGGGCCTTCTGGAAAGGACCCACCATATCGAGCCCCCAGCAAGCAAAGGGCCAGGTTGGCGAGATTGTCTGAAGGGCTTGTGCTGGTAGGTGATTCTGTTTGGCAAAGAATTGGCATCTAGTGCACTTTGTTACTAACTCTTTGGTGTCATTGTTGGCCGTTGGCCCGTAGAATCCCGACTAGAAAGCTTTGCCAACCAAAGTTCTGGCCCTGGCGTGATTGCCGCACATGCCCACGTGGACTTCGTTGAGAATTTGGAGGCCTTCGCTGGGTAGGATGCACTTCTGGAGTATTGTTGAGGCCACGCGCTTGTACAGCTTATCGCCGATGATGACATATTGCTTGCTTCGTCATGTCAAACATTCAGCTAAGGCTTTATCTTCGGAAGTTCTGCCCTTCAGGATATGCTCGATGAAGTGCACCGCCAATCATCGGGGTCTTCGGCCATGGCCACAATTACCGGCGAGCCGGTGGCTTGTTTTTCTTCACCTTTGATCGATGGTTTGGTGAGTTCCTGGATGAATACACCCATAAGGACTGTAGCTCAAGAAGATCCGAGACATGCTAGAGCGTCGGCTAATGAGTTATCGTCAAGGGGGATATGGTGAAATTCCAATCTGAAGAATTTGCCCTCGAGCTTTCGAACCTCGGCACAGTATGTGTCCATCTTATCGCTGGTACAAGACCAGTCCTTGTTGATCTGGCTGATGGCTAACTTGGAGCCCCCATAAACCATGAGTCACTTTACCTCGAGAGATACTGCTATTCGGAGCCCGTGCAACATGGCCTCGTACTCAGTCGCGTTATTTGAAGCCTTAAATGATAACTGTAATGAGTATCACAGTTCTCCCCACTTTGAAGATATAAGGAGAATTCCAGCACTAGCCCCTTCTATGTTTATGGAGCCATCGAAGTACATTGTCTAATACTCTTTTTCTTCCCGGCTTGGGGGTAGTTGGATCTTGGTCCATTCTATGATAAAGTCAACCAGAGTTTGTGACTTGATCATGGTATGGGACCAGAATTCCATTGTGTATTCCCCCAGCACAACAGCTCATTTGATGATTCATCCGGTGGCATCCCGATTATGGAGTATGTCGCCCAAAGGGTATTCTGTGACTATCACAATTTTGTGGGCTTGAAAGTAATGCTTCAGCTTTCGGGCGGTGAGTAGAACAGCATAAAGAAACTTTTGTACCTGAGGGTACCTTGCCTTCGATAAGCCAAGAACCTCTGAGATGATGTATATCGGCCTTTGGACCAGGAAAACATGTCCTTCCTTAGGTCTCTCAACCACAATTGTTGTGCTGACCACATTGGTTGTGGTGACGATGTAGAGGAGGACCTCTTATGGGTTTGGAGCTATGAGGATTGGGGGTGAGGTCAAGAATTTTTTTAAAATGCCTCACTGGCCTCATCCGTCCATTGGAAGTTTTCTTCTTTCTTCAGGAGTTTGAAGAAAGAAGCTCCCCTCTCCCCTAGCCGAGAGATGAATCTCCCGAGTGCTGTCATGCAACCTATGAGCTTTTGGATCTTCTTCGCATTATTGGGTTTGTCCATCTTCAATATGGTTGTTATTTTGTTGAGGTTTGCCTCGATGCTTCGGTTGCTGATGATAACTTCGAAGATGCATTTATCAGGATTTATCTTCCATCAGAACCTTCAAAGGTTCTCAAATGTTTCGGCGATATCGCCGATGAGATTATCGTCTTCCTTTGACTTTATGACCACATCATCGACGTAGGCTTCGACGTTGCGGCCGATTTGATCCAAGAGACACCGCTGGATGGCCCGCTGATATATTACCTCGGCGTTTTTAAGCCCGAATGACATGGTGGTGTAGCAGTATGCCCCAAAGGACGTGATGAAGGATGTTTTCTCCTGATCCTTTTTCTTGAGACCGATATGATGATACCTAGAGTAACAATCAAGAAAACACAAGAGGGAGCATTCCGCTGTCGAGTCCATGACTCAATCAATTCAAGGTAATCCAAAAGGGTCCTTTGGGCAGTGTTTGTTTAGATCGGTGTAGTCGACGCACATCCACCATTGCCCCGTCTTGTTTCTTACCAAGACTGGGTTAGCGAGCCATTCGAGGTGGTAGACTTCATGGATGAATCCTGCTACCAGAAGGCGAGCAATCTCAGTCTTGATCGCTTCCTTCTTGTCTTGTGCAAACCTTTGTAACTTCTATTTGACCGGTTTGGTGGTCGGGTATACATGAAGTTCATGCTCGATCAACTCCCAAGGAACACCAGGCATATTGGAGGGCTTTTATACAAAGATGTCTATGTTGGAGTATAGGAAGCTGACGAGCGTGATTTTCTATTTCGGGTCGAGTCCCGCTCCAATGGTCGCTATTTTTGAAGGGTCGGCCTTAGAGAGGATGATTTTCTTGGTGCCCGAGGGTGTAGTAGAAATCCTAGAGAAGGATGAGGCTTTAGCTGGTACCTTCGAGGCTTTGGGGGGATCCGCCCAGACCTGTCTGAGGGTTTTCTCCATGCGTGCTGATAGGTCAATGGCCTCGGCCAGGGCTAGGCTATCTTTCTCGCATGCGTGAGAAGTGCCAATATTTTCCCGTGCAGAAATGACTCCGTTAGGCCCTAGTAGCTTGAGCACGAGATAAGAATAGTGTCCCACAGCCATGAATTAGGATATGGAGGGTCTGTCGAGGACGGCGTGGAATGGGATGTCATACTCTGTGACCCAAAAAGTTATGTGCTCGGTCCTAAAATTGTCCCAGGAGCCGAACGTAACCGGCAAGGTGATCGATCCGAGAGGTACTGAGCCTTGCCCAAGAATGATGCCATAGAATGCGAAATTGTCCTCCTTTCGGAGGCTGTTGACTGAAATGCCAAGGTCGTCGAGGGATAGGCAGAATAGAATGTCCAACCCGCTCCCACCGTTGATCAAGACCCGCTTCATGCGCACTTTGAATATCATCGAGTCAACGACCAACGGCTATCTCCTAGGCTTCGGGATATTGGTCCACTGGTCATCCCAGGTGAAGATGATCAGGACTTCTGACCACCTTAGTCATTGAATCTCCTTGAACCTGACGATGTTGACCCGACGATCTAGGATTTTCTGCTGTCGCTTGGTCTCGGCCAACGAGGGGCCTCCAAAGACAATGTTGACCGTCTTGTGAGGTTCTTGAATGTCGTTGTTATCCTAGGGTCGATTGTCTTTTCACGGGGAGTCGTCATCATCTCGGCGCTATTTGCTTTGGCGAGGATTGTTTCGAGATTCTTTAACCAATGCATCTTGCAGAAAATAGCATTTGCGCATGGTATGATTGCCCTTAGGATGAAACGGGCAGGGCTTGTCCAACTCTTCCCGCATCGCTTCGTCTTCTTGGTGCCTTGAATTATAGGCCACCGCTACAGTTCTTTCTGTCTTTTTTTTCAGATCCTGCTTGCCTCGGGAGGATCTTGGTCGATCGTCTTCCCGCTGGAGGGATCGAGGGCGATCATCCCTAGTTCAGCGGGACTGGCTCTCGTGGCATGAACGCTCTATCTTCTCTCTTCGAGCATCTTCGCTATCGGCGTATCTCTCTACGATAGAGATCATACGCGCTATGGTCGTCGGCTTCTTTCTCACGAGGGCCTCGTGCAACTTAGATGTGTGGTGCAGGGCTTTGATGAAGTAGTTGATTATGTCGTGTTCTTTGACGCTGACGATTGTGGTTCTTTTTTTGGAGAACCTCTAGATAAAAGTCCAGAGAGATTCATCCTTCTTCTGTCGTAGTTGTTATAGGTCATATCGGGTACCAGGCTTCTGCTAGGTCCCCTAGTAATTGTCGATAAAGGCCGAGCGGAGTCGCGCCCAAGAGCTGATAAAATTCCTGGACAGGCTGGAGAGCCAGTTGTTGGCGGACGACGAGAGCATGACTGGTAGATAGTCCACCATCACTCTCTCATCACCACCGGCCACGTGGACGGCCGTGTAGTAGAGCCACAGTCACTGTGAGGGATCTGTCTTGCCATTATATGGCTCGATCCCTATCGGATGGAATGACTTCGGCCACCTTACTCGCCTAAGTCGGCTCGTAAATGCAGGAAAGTCACCGTGATCATCTCGGCTTTTACTTCTCCTATGATTGCGATGATGTCGGCTCTCAGTAGTGTGGGAGCCACTGTCACTGATACTACCAATGTTGTTGCCACCATCGTTGACATTGTCTCAGTCATCCATCTGTCTATAGATTTCAGAACGTATCATGTTCCATCTTCCTGGTGGCAGCGTGAGACGATCGGTGAGTAGACTATCGATTGGTGATGGCTGGTACCAACCCAGGCTGTTGTTCTCCTTGTCCTATGGGAGAGGCATCGGTGGTCGGGTCAGAGCCAGGGGCAGGGCGTTAATTTGTATTGCTGCCACCTGGGTCAAAGCTTTTGCTCATCGGAGTTCCGGTGTCTCGGGGAGAAAGCCAAGAGCCCTCTCAATTGCCACCAAGTTAGCAGCTAGAGTTTTGAAGACTTTCTGACCGTCAAACTCCAGGGTGAATTCGTCTTCGAGGTTTCGACAAGCCCCCTCCTCCTGCTCAATCCCAGCGGCTACGGCATGCCTACGCCACTCGCTGTCAGTCGGAGATGCCTCTCTGAGTCCGCTGATGGACCCGACCTCCGTCCATCGGCACCAGACAACCTGACCCTTTTTGCTGGAGAAGATGACGTAGTGTTTGGGATCGATCGGACGCCAGGTATGGCTTGACCAGCCGGCCCGTTCGGGGGCCAATGGGAGATCCATGCTTCTCGATTTGGCCGATCCACGAGTAGTGCTCGGTGAAGGGCTCGATAGGACAAGCCATCCTGTCAAATCCTCGACGAACGCCAGACTCACGAACATGAATACTGAGCTAGCGGGTACGAGAAAATCTAAAGGAGATACCATCAGATCCTAGCGAAAGCGATGCGATCCCCTACCTAGCACGGCAACTATCGGTGAATCACCGAGCAGTCTATCCAAGGGGTACCCAAGTTGATGATTAGATATGTGTAAGGGAAGCACAGTGCCTTCGAACCCGATGGTTAACTCTAGTGAACAAGAGCCAATATTTATACTGGTTCGGATCTTCCAGAGGATAATAAACCCACATCCAATATTTTGATGTATAATCTAGTGGATGAGCTTACAATATGACGCAATTAAGCTATGACGGCCTAAGGCGTCGAAAGCAAGAAGAATAAGATGTCTCTAGGGGTGCCTCATCTTCTTTATATACTCAGGAGATGAGCCCAACAACCCAGGACTCTATCCCGAGTCGATCTAAGATTTCTTACCGAACTCGGGTGCTAATTCCTTAATTACATGGATTCTGGCACAAATAAATCTCCACATACTATATCCAGAGTTTAGTCACCCGATAAGGACTCAACCTTCATTATCGGAACCAAACCCCCCTCTATGCGTCATACCGGACGGCGATGCTGGACTTGGCCTGCTCTCGGTCCAGACTGATAAGCCCAATCGTGGGATACCGGGGGTCACATCCCCGACAGTTCCATTTACAATATTTCCCTTCCTGATAAATCGGTAAGGTTTTCAAGCTTCATTTTGCAGTCATATCCAAATCATGGTTAAACTGACAATTAAAGTGAGAATAACAAATATTTAGTTGTTTCTCAATTTTATTTTTGTAGTTATAAATGATAACAATGCTATATATGTCCATATAACATAATTAAGCTGGCAAACCCTTAATATCAATAGTACAAATATGAAACAAATCTCTTTCTAGGATACATCATCAGTGAAAACATCTGAATTTTGCATTCTTTTTTGCAAGGTAATCATGTTTGAACACCTATAAACATCAGTGCTACTACTTGTTTCCCAGATTGGCTGTCTTCTTAATGCACAAGGCAGATTGGCTGTTCTCCACTGCTAAAATTGTTTCCCAGAGAACTAACCATAATTCATAGTCAAATTCCCCATGATCCTTTCACATCCCCATGCACAAGGCAGACCTGGAGTGAAGGTTCTTGATTGACTTGATGCAGTTATGGAAGGTGCTGCTACTGTTGTGACTCAAATATCAGAGCACTCTGGTCAATGGGGAAACCATTGAAGATAATGGTTTTTTTATACGTTTCTGTTCACTCTCTGACCATCTTTTGGTTTAAATCAAAAATAATTTGAAGAGGTTGTCAGGCATGTGTGCTCAACGTCATGATCAGTGAGCAGAAGCAATGAAATGAAGGAAGATTATGAAGACCTACAGAAATTGTTTTTTTGCAACCAAGATATTTAGCTCTAACGAATCAGGATTCAGGAGACTGCAGGTTCTGGTCCTTTTACTGCATAGCAAAGCTTGTACTGCTAGGGAGTGGAGAGCGCTAAGAAGCTGCAGGAGGTAATGAACAGAACAAAGTTTCATCACAATTTGATAAAGAGATATAACGTAGAGGGGTTAAATTGGATATCTCATCAACAGATTTTGGTGAAGATGGCACTGACAGACTCAGGAGCTTATTTCAGCTTTTCAAGTGGGATATCACTTTCAACTTCTATGTAATTTCAGCAGTGAGAAAGCCATATTGTTCAACGGATAAATGCCACACACTTTCCTTGACATGTTCAAGGTCACCTCTGTTAGCTTTTGCACATTCTATTGAAGAAAAATATCGTGCCAAATCATGCATTCAACTAGGTATAACACAATACTCCTTTTTTATGTTCAGCACATGAATTTCACCGTTTAATGGTATTGAGAAATGATTTTTAAATCAATGCATTAAGATATATCTGTCCAATGTTCTCTGGGATTGGTTTTGCATCTGAACTTTCAGGAATTAATCCTGAACCCATGGGCAATTTTACCAACTCTTCTTTCTCAGATTTATGTTCTGGTGGGAATATGCTGCAATATCTAAAGCAAGCTTACAGATGTGTAGATACTAGATAGACCATGGTAGCACAATTGCAACCACTTAATGGTTTTATCACTGTTCATGTCCAAAAATCTGATGATGCCATGTCTTGATGAGTTTATGTCGGCCTACAATTGAATGAAGGTAACCTTGTCTGAAGTATTCCATAAATAAATCTGGAATAGGTGTAATGGAGTTAACCAAATCTTAGCTATATCCATGCTGACTATTTTTATTATCTTGCCACAGAGATATATAAATCAAAAGCATGAGATGTATTTACAGGAAGACAGTGAATCAATGACGATATCTTCAGGTGATCCAGCCAAATATTACACGTGTGAGCTAGTAGTGAGCAAAGCGAAATTAACATTGGAGACCAAAGATGTGTTTTTATTGGATTAGGGCTGCATGTCATTGTGGTATGGGTAATCCATTACTAGAGGATGTATTCGAGGCATCCTCTTTTTGTTTTGTGGATATTTCATCTACATGCCTGTTTTACAAACTCAAATTAGGCTTATAATACGATTACATTTGTTGTTATTAATTATTAGAAGAAAGAAAGAAAAAGTAAAAAAACTTCGTGTTTCTTTCAGTTGAATGATTCAATCTGAATTTTTTTTGCTTCATAATATTTTGCATGATGTATTAGAAATATCTGTTGCACAGCACAAACTCTTTGATTCATCGTCGACCTCTCTTGATGTGAATATTAATTTATCTCGTTATTCGCTTCAAGTTCAAGATATTTGTTGTCTTTTGATTTTTACCGTAGTGTTAGCAAGGGCACACTACTAGTGATTATTCTATTCATAAAGTCCAGACAATCTACTCGCTCTTCTTGAACTTCATGTTCCCCTTCGGTATCTTGCTCAAAAATCATTGGTCAAGTTTCTTATATTGGTCTCGCAGCAGGACAAGACAACTATAGAGGAAGTCATCAACTTGATCTTCATACTTCTCATAGAGCACAGGCAGCGTGTGAGCGCAAACAAATCCTATTCCAGGTAATCGAATATGAAATATCAGTTTCATTTGCCAATAATATAGTGGACTGCACACTATTCACAAAATAGGAACATGAGTTTATCGCTGAAAAAAGTTAGGAATTCACAACCTCTTACCAATGTAAATGACAGTTAGGAAATTGTACCAGCCACCAATAACAGCTGTAGCCCACAGTCCAACGATTGCCTGAAAGGAAACATAGCATGACACATGCATAAAGTGTCAGCAAGGAACAAATAGAATAATTATGTTTGCATATTCAGGAGTTAGATTCCTTAGAACTTTAATTTAGTAGTTAGAAAGATTGTAGCAGCATCAAAGAACAATTGCAGGTGTAAATCAAACTACCATATCCTGAAATAAAAGCACAAGAAAAATATTTGCTTTTCGTCCAAGCCATTAGGCTACATGAGAAATACATTTATACTAATTAACCTGATTATCAAGCCAAGCCAGGTATTGTACAACAGCTGCACCATCTCGAATATGCGCCTTCCTCAAACCATCTAGCTCTGTGGGACTCTACCATCATTACAATAAATTAAAATATAGGCATACAGAGTAATAAATGATAAAACTTGCAACGACATAAAGCTAATTTTCCATAGATAAAAAAGAACTAAAATGTATACCATGAAACAAAATACACATCTCGTGTAAAGTGTTATATTCCCATTCTACTTTATCTTTGAACATGACACTTCTAACCTGTCCTAATATGAAACATTTTTTATCTCATAATTTGATCAGCAAATTTCTTGCTAAAGGTTGGAGGGCTAGATAGAACATAAACCAAACTTACCCTGTGTGGGTTGATGTTAATGATTCTTTTCTTTCATTTTCACCTCCCAACTCCCCTAATTTCAACCTAATTACCTAACCAGAAAAAATAAGCTCTTCGCAATTAATTGAGCTTATATATATATAGTTCCAGATGCTTGTGAGTTGTGACCCATAAACCCTCCCATCACTTCTAGAACATAGATTAAACTTATGTTTTAAGTCCATTGGAAAAGCTGTGGGTGATTAAATACTCACATAAAAAAGGATAAAATAGTAAAATTTACCTTCACAGCCTTTGGAATAGCAATAGGTGATTGCAGCATCAAAACTTGATCTTCACCCAATTTTGAGTAGAGTGCAAGACAACATGAATTTGAATCAATCCAAACTTTTGAATTCTCATTCATATTGTTTTCCCCATGAGAACTACCATTAACTGCAGAACCTTTTAGCTATCCAGATGCAAGCACACTATATTCTCTGATATCAATGCCATTCTCAGTCATGTAGTTCTGGACCTGTACAAAAGAAGAGTCACAGTTCACAACATGCCCTTCAAAATCATGACTACAAACAATGTAATGGAATATATGGAGAAAATATGCTCAAACTGACCTCAGCAGATACTTTTCTCTTGTCTACATAAAAGAAGCATTGTGCAAGGTTACAATAGCATAAGAATGAACCACTGGGCTGTAGTGCACATCATCTCCTCGAATGTTGTACAACCAAGCAACCTAAAACAGGTATTACAAAAGAAAATTAAAACAGGAAAAGTTACACAAAATTACGACAATCAAAACAGACCCAATTAAATATATTGTATTGAATAAGAAACCAAGAAGCAAATAAAATCATACCTAATCAAGAGCAGCAATTATAATGCCCCTAGCCTTTTCATGTAGTAAATTTTCTCTGAACTCCTTAAGTTTTTCTGTAACACTACGCCCATCAAACTCTACAGGGGACAATCCTTCCATATTTCATCTACCAAGTCAGAAGAAAGTTCAAACAGTGTCTGATTCTTCTTTGAAAATGAATGCCCATATCTCTGGGAAGTGTTGACAGAGATGCACCATGGAATAATTCCAATGACAACTTCTTTCTGAATTCTGATAGGCTCTAGTTGCACAACAACAAACATAAGCTACAAAGTTAATTAGAAACAACATTATTCAGAATAAAACAACAAGCTAATTTTGAAGTGTTATGTAATGCATTTAGAAAAACTAAACTCATTCTCTAATCATTCTAGAACTTCCATGGTTGTTCATAGTTTTTTCCATAGCAAAATAAAAACTCAAGTAGGTTTTTAAATTTCCGTTTGCATATGGTAAGATAAAAAACATTTAACGTCAACAAAATTATGATAAATTCCTGTATACAAAACCAACTATCGTGTGGTTACTTAAATCTTTCTACTACAGTACCTAGTACGAAAAAAAATGTATGCCTGAGGTATTCCCAAAATGCTGAATACAATTATCTAAAAAAACAAATGGCTGTGGGAAGAGAACTTTGATCTGACTGTAAAAAATGGACTTACATCAGCTATCCAAACTTCAACTGGTGGATCTTCTCCCATGCGCATCAGTTTCTAGCGATCACTCAGTTGTTGAGTTGCTAGCAAGAAGTAGCGCCCATCCGTCCACAGTAGTGCCTCCTTCATAGTGATAAGAGCCAAACCTATGTAGCAATAATACACACCAACTGAGAAACTAATGCAATTATGACTACCACAACTGGGAGAAGAAACAAATCAACATCTAGTTTGGTATGTTGGATCCACATTTTTATGATGTTCAACTGCATCCTAAATTCCTAATACAAAATACAAATCACTAAATCAGTCAGTTAAGCTCTTCCACATATAAAGGAGGTTATCTTTTCATACTTCATTTCAGCTTTGGCATTTAAAACACATCTACTCACTCGGTCGACCTTCTTGTCATGGCTTCGGCGGCTTCGGTGGTGGAGCTGGCGCTCCCGCTCCCTCTCCCTACGCCCGTGAATCCAAGCACCCCAATCAAAAGCGATCTCCACCTACACTACCAGTACATCAAGTTCCTCCTCTGCAACACCGGTCACTTCACAAGAAAGAGCAATCGCTGTAGCCAGACAAGAGAGAGAGAAAAAAAAAGATCCAGCATGGTAGCATTCATCCGACAGAGAGAAAGGTCAAGACTTATTGAGTGGAGCTGTCGAATCCCAGGAAGAGGGAACCCTCCAGGAGGGAGCTCCGCCCTGCCATGGCTGCCGCTTCACCAACCCCCTCGAATCCCTCTCATATTAGATTTGAACTAGAAAGAAGCACGCGAGCGCAACACGAACAGTCCGAGCGGTTTATACAGTAATTTCGGATGAAAAGGATCATCATGTGCGGCGTTAGTTGAGGATTTATGTGGGAGTGCTGTTGGGGTGCGGGGGAGATTGGGTGTGGTGGGGGCTAGTAAGGGCTGAGATTTGACGGAAGCGATTGAAGGGTCTAGATCTTTTCAGATAGGTGAGTATTCTTACATCAATTATATAGTAGGGTATATAAGAGTAGATGGTCAAAATTAGAGTTGGTATATTTTTTTTAAACAACTTATATTTTGGAAGAGTTGAGAAAATCAGAGTTAGTATTTGACAAAAGAAAAAAAGCATGTCCGACAATAGACGGTTGGAGGCATACAGCAGATAAATTGCAATCTTGTAATTTGCGCTCATACCTTCACCCCTTAGATTTTGTTGTAAGTATTGATGAAATAATCTCTAATCACGAAAGAATTTATCCTCCTCTATTGCGTGCAATTCGACTTGACCCAAAGCTACCATACAGAGGACTGCGTTTAAAAAAATCACTCTTGGAGAGGGCTTTTTTTACTTTTTCCCATTAACTAACCGGTAGAAATTCGAAAAGCGCTGATTTCAGGCAACCAACTTCCATTTGCTACAAAATTCACCTCGTGAGTATATTTCTGTTATTTTTCGAAACCGTCGTATATTTTTGTAAACTAGGAAAAAATAAAAATAAAAACCAGGGCTTTTATATAATTTCAGGCCCAGGAACAGAATGACAGTATCAAAAGCCCAATATGAGCTGGGAAGATAAAGAAATGGCTCTCGTCACCAACTGCAGTAGGCCAGTAGCCCAAGACCAAGGACGACGCGCTTTTGAGGTAGCCGGCCGCGACCACCCCATCCTGCCGCCGGCGGTCATCGCCGGGCGTCGATGGCGAGCTCGCGGGAGCGGAGGCTGCCGCGGCCGGCGTTCCCGATGGACAACCCCTTCAGCGTGAAGGTGCTCCAGGTATTCACCGGCTTCGGCGTCGGCTGCGGCGTCGGCATCGGCGTCGGCCGCCCCATCTACCTAGGTATGACAAGCTTCCAAAGTTTAGTGCTTCCGCCGTTTTTAGGATTGCCTGGGAGGGATATCAATCCGGTCGGCCATGAGTCGGTGGGTTTGGCATTTCGTCGAACAGCTGAGGCATGTGATGATTGGGCGCTCCTGTGACTCCGGGCTCGCTGTCATTTCGTCGAACAGTTCGTGTCATATGTAGCAGCAGTTTCATTGCTTGAGTCGGGGATAAGATAAATACCTAACGCTTTGTTTGGGAAGGCCAATCCCGACGAGGATTTCGGCCCAAACCCTAGGGATATTCTGTTCTGGGGCTCTGAATCCTGTCGGGTAAAGGGGGCCGGGATGGGTCAGATTTTCTACGGGCCACGGGAGCCAATTCCCGGTGGGGAGAGAGAAAAACTCCTCCCCCTCGTGTTTTTTGTTGTGCTAGCTCGCATTGCTCGCACTGTTTCGCCGCCGCCGCCAGCAATCCCCAATGCCCGGCGGCTAGAGCCTGACGGCAGCGTCCTGTGCGGAAGCTCCTCCTCCTCCCATGGTCAGAGCACGCCACCGCTGACTGCAAGGCATCACCAAGTCGTCGACGTAGACACCCACCAGCAAGGCATTTCCTCTATTGCCCCGCCGGTAGATGGCCGCCTCGTGCGGGCTTTGCTCGAAGCCCATCCCTTTGAGCGTGGAGTCCAACTTGGCATTCCAAGCCCTCGGTGCCTGTCGCAAGCCATAGAGGGCCTTGCGCAAGCGTAGCACCTTGCCCTCCTTGCCGGG
>KE373324.1:23549-65753 GCA_000418225.1 Zizania latifolia | reverse complement strand
CGGCCGGCAGGCGGGCCAGGGACGGAAGCCCAAGCGCCCCGTCGGTTCGCTTCCCTCAGGTCACCGACAGGTGGCCTCGTAACTGGCGGTGCGCAACGGGGGCGGGAGCCCAAGCGTCCCGTTCCATTTACCGAGCCAACTCCCTAACCGTGTCAGGAAGTGGTAGGCCCCACACGTCTTGCTCTCCCCCTCTCTCTCGCATGCGCGCTTACGTCATGGTGGGCCCCGCGTAGCAACGAGCAGTTTTCAAAAAGGAAGTGGAGGCCAATTCGGCTCCCTTTGGGCACCCCTCCGTCTGTTCGAACAGTTTAGCGCACGGGCAGCGCAACCCTGCTCCGTCCTGCCCTCGCGAGGGGCTATGTTGGGGAGCAGAGGCTCCTCCGAAGGGTAGGCATGTCTCGAAGGTGAGCCATTCCCGAAGGACCTTTCCCCGAAGCCGAAGGCCACGAGCCGGATGCCTCCGAAGGATAAGCGCACCCCGAAGGGGAGCCCTCCCCGAAGGGCCCCCTCCGGGCCTTGGAGGCTTCGGTGTCGTGAGCGAAGGGCATGGTGTCGTCCCTCGGCACCTCGAGGAGCCCAAAGCTTCCACTAGGGCGACCTCCTGAGGTCAGGGATTCCGAGCCAGCCTCCGGGGTACGGGCCGAGGGGCCCCTAGGATCCGAAGGAGGGTCCCCGTCTCCCCGAAGGCTGGCTCCCTCGGAGGGTGTCCTTGGGGGACAGACCGTCCCTGTCTGCCGCCCTCGTATGGGCAGTCCAAAAGAGGAAAACAGGTCTCTGGCTAGGGCACAGAGACATGCGGTCCTCACCTACCCCTCTACCCCAAGGTACAGGGCAGGTGGGGTGATGAGGACATCACCGCTAAAGATACATCCACACTTGATTACCAAGGACCGATGACTCGTGCTCGAGTTCGTCAACTTAATTGTCAGGTGAATTCGCTCCTCGTTACTCAAGCGAGTTCTCCTATGAATGGAATACTATTAAGTTCCGGTTATGATTGTATTTTACTTAGGAACATGGAGGAAGGCCATCGGCCATCGGACACCACTCGGACCACCATCGGCCCGACCACCGATCTCTATCGGCCGACTACCGACCACCATCGGCTCACGGCTATCGGCTGACCACCGATCCCTATCGGCCGATCACCGACTATGACGCCACCGATTGGAAATCCCAGAGTTCAGTCGGGAGCCGGATTCCAGACTGAGTTAAGTCAGAGTTATATTAGGTTATTCGAGTCAATCGTAGGATTAGGGTTTATTTTTGAGTCCTACTAGGTTACGGCCCACATTATAAATGATATCTCACGTCTTGTAAACCTTATAAATAGATGACCGCCATCATTGTTAGGATTTGGGTTTTGCTTAGATTATTCTGCCTTTGCAGTTTCGCCGTATATCGGTTTGTAGAACCCCAAACTTTGAGTTCTTCAGATTAATATCAGCAATTCAGATTGCGTTTACCTTGTTTTTGCAAAGTTCTTCGATTGATTTGCAGGATCAAAACCTTCGTGGTGAGGTCGACTACGTGAGAGCGTGGTTGATAACGACTAGACGGGAGGGTGTAGCGATTGCAAGGTTCCAATCGCTGATCGGAAGCCTTAAAGCGTCAACGTCTACTCGTCGCCTCAATCGAACCCATCGGAAGATCAGGCCACAAATCGCACCCCGGTGCACACCATGGGGACTATCCCCGCAGGCTCTACCAACCCGCCTGGCGCATGTCAGGCGGGCAGTTGGGCTGCCAACTCTCTGACCGTGTCAGGGAGTCTGCGTGCCCCTCCCTTAAGCCCTTCGGAGATCGCGGAGGCTAATTTCGGACTGATGTAGACAGTAGGGCCCGCTTGTCGGTGAGAAACGTACGTGTACCCCCGCAAGGGCACCATTGTAACCTCCTGTTAGCCACGAGCCTATATAAACTGATGCCTTGCCATACAAGGGCAGGTTTTTTTTCGGGGAACCAATTCCACTCTCTTCTCACACTTCCACTCTCCTCCACGGTTGGAACATACTTTGCCCCAACAGTTCTGATCATCAATTCTTTTTCATGACGCTGTGCTTAATTATTGTTCAATACAGTCTGATTGAGTTATCTATTGTTGGTAAGACATTGGAAATTGATAGGTGGTTTTGCACTGCCTATGGTTTCAGTAGCCTCTTGCTTTTTCAATGTTCCTGGCTATTTGCTTGGTGCTGTGTGCTCCTTTAGCTTGTACCAGGGACAAGTTGTAGCAGAAACTTGTTTTGTTGGCTTTGTAGTTTCGTTCAAAATTCTATGATTATGTTTATTTGAAAATGAAATTAGAAATTTTTGAAGTTGATTTTCTTAGCTTGGCTTGGGTAGAGTCAGTTCATTTCTGAAGTTTTTTTGAAGCAACATTAATTATTCTGTTTTTTATAAACAGTGTTCACGTAGGCGCTAGGCGCTAGTTAGGCGGCGACCTGGAGCCTAGCGCCTAGAGGCTCCTAGGCGGCGCCTAGGTCTGCTTCTTTTCTCCTTGGTTCTGGTTTCTTTTTTCCTTGGTTCTGGTTCCCAGGCATGCATGGCCGCCTAGTTTGCTTCTTTTTTTCCTTGGTTCTGGTTCCCAGGCATGCATGGCCGCCTGGTCTGCTTCATTTTTCCTTGTTCTGGTTCCCAGACATGCATGGCCGCCTAGTCTGCTTCTTTTTCCTTGTTCCCAGGCGTCACATGCATTCTTTTTCCTGGAGTCCCAAGCACCCTTGCGGAGTCCTAGGCGTCCAGCCCCTCGCACACTCCATTTTCTTCTCCCATGTGAGCACTGAGCAGTGAGCACAACCATGGTGAGGGAGCGCGGGAGCACGGGAGCGCGGCGCGCGAGGCCGGAGCGAGTCGTGAGGCACGAAACCGCGGGGGCGCGGCGCAGGATCCCGGCGAGCGGCGGACTGCGGACGGTGGCCTGCAGCGCTTGACGGCTGCTTGGGAACCCTAGCTGCTGCGCGCGCGTGGCTGTTTTGCTCTTTCCTCCTGAGCTATTGGGCGCATGTGTGTTAAATAGCTAGGCGCCGCCGCCGCCCAGAGCGCCTAGACGCCGTAGTCAACTGCCCAGGCCGTGGTTGACCCGCCTAGGCGCCCCGCCCGCCGACTAACGCCTCCGCGTGGCGCTGGGGTGGCGCCCAGCGCCTTTTGCCGCCTAGGCGGGCGCCTAAGTCCGATTTCTCGAACACTGTTTATAAAGCTTGAAAAATGTGGTGCTAGTTGTGATACCCTAAGTTGGTCATATCCAAATGATGAGGAGATTGTGCTGGACCGTCCGGCGCTCATACCTTTCATCATCAATCAACGTAGAGTCTCAAATCAAATGCACTGCATGAGCCTGTGGATGGACTGAAGTTTTAACTGATTACATTATTGTGATTGAATCATTGTCATAGCATGTTTGCATTAAAAAGCATTGGAAGTCTAGGATGATTTTATAGGATGACTCATGATTCTTTTGCATTGCTGTCCTTTCATTTGCCAAATTGTTGCCTTTCTTGATTTTTAGTCGTTTTCTTTTGGTATTTGAGATAGAGGGGAACTGCATTCGGGAGTGATGTAGCAGAGATGACACTGGTTATTAACTTGGTTTATTTTAGTTGAAACTACACCCTGCGAGTGATGCTATAGAGTTGACACTGGTTATGAACTTGGTATGTGGGCATGTGGCCTATGTGTAGAGGATGTCATGGCCCTTGACTAGCGGAACGTGAGGGAGAGAGTGGAGGGCGTAGCCGTGGCAGACGGGAGGACGAGGGCGTGCTATCCCTCTCTTCCCCGACGCTGTGATGGCTAGGAGAGGGCTGGCGCAGGGAGGAGAAGTGGAGAGTTTGGGATAAAAGACGGCTTTATTTCTTGATTGTTTCGTTTACAATCTGCTGGCCCCTTTATAGAGGAGATGTTGTCATATCTTTAGAAACTATAATATTCTAGGGAAAGCCATCTACTAACAAAGGAAATCTTATTTGAGGAAATAATCTTGCAAATCAAGAAAGAGATATAAGCAAATAGGAAACTCAAATTGAGGAAATAACATGTAAATCAAGTAGGAGATATAATCAGCCTTTTATTGTCTTGGGCTTCCTGGATCACGCCAGGCTAGGCCGGCGCACCCTCTAGCTGGGCCGGCGCACCCTCTATCGGCGCTGTTAGGTGCGTCCCCACATGACATCTTCCCCGCCGTTGAGAAGCAACTCGTCCTCGAGCTGCAAAGACAGAAAAAGCTTGATGAATTCGTCGTGGGGCATCCAAGAGGCTTCAACTGCTGGTCGCTGGTCCCATTGTACGAGGAGCTCCAAACGATCACGGGCACGACGAGCTTTGATGACCTTCTTAGGCTGCTGACACACCCGACCAGCCGGTGTCGTTGTTGGAGGCATGCCGATGAAGGGCTTTAGCAAGCTAACATGGAAGACGTCATGGATACGGGCGGACGGAGGAAGCTGTAGCTTGTATGCGACCTCGCCCATGTGCTGCAACACCTGAAATGGTCCAAAGTTCTTGGGCCCGAGCTTGCCGCGCCCATGGGAGGAGACCGACGTGGCAGGGCGATGGAGAAGGCATAGCCACACCCATTCCCCAACGGCGAAGGCGATGTCTCGGTGGTCGTTGTCGTAGTGGTTCTTGTAGTGCTGCTACGACTGCTCGAGGCGACCTTGTATTTTCGTCAGAAATTCATCCCGTTCCTTGAGGAGTTGATCCATCGTCGGAAGGTTGGCCGACCCATGATCATGGCGGTGTAAGTTGGGCGGGTCATGACCGTAAACCACCTGAAACGGTGATGTCTTGATGGGTGACTGAAAGGAGGTATTGTAGGCGAACTTGGCCCACGGAAGCCATTGTCGAGGCAGGTCTCCTGTCAAGCATCGGAGATACATGACAATAATCTTTTTGACTACCTCGTATTGGCCATCAGATTACGGGTGGTAGGCGGAGCTGAGGTGCAAGTTGACGCTGGTTAGACGGAAGAGCACCATCTAGAAGCTGTTGGTGAACACTGGGTCGCGATCGCTGACGATGGATGCCAGGATGCCATGGAGTCGTACAATCTCTGTGAAGAAGGCGTTGGCGACCGATAGAGCCATATAGGGATGACTCAATGAGATGAAATGTGCTATTTTCGAGAAGCGGTCTACCACCGTGAGAATCACTGTTTTAACATGGAGCTTAGATAGAGGCCTTCGATGAATTCCATGGCGATGTTGGCCCACACTGTTGATGGGACATGTAGGGGCTGGAGAAGGCCGGTCGAATGAAGATGTTCTGCCTTGTTGCGCTGGCATACTGCGCAGGCCCGCAGGAAGTCTTGGACGGCAGTGCGGGTGTTGGGGATGTGGAAATCGGCCTGGAGGCGATGTAATGTCTTCTGAATGCCCTCATGTCTGACATCATGTGCGGATTGCAGGACTGTTGGCAGGGTCGGTGATGAAGCCAGGATGTAGAGGCGACCATGGAAGGTGATCATGCCATCAGTTATCGCCCATGGGCCTGGCTGAGTGCCGACGACAATGCGGGTGCGCAGCGCCTGAAGGTCGCTAACCTGCTCGAGTCCTTGTAGCAAGGTGTTATAGAGGTCTAATCGAGCGGTTGATATGGCGTGTATGGCCGACGGCTGCTTAGTATCACGTCGCGAGAGTGCGTAGGCCACGACGTTGGAGCGACCCATCTTGTACTTGTTGACACCGGAATTTGGACCAGCGCACCATCGGCGTGACGAACCAGGTGGCGAAGCCGATGGGCCACCGATAGAGCTTAGAAGGCGAAGACGGGCTGCGCGTGGCGTGGGCTGATGTTTCGTGTCGTTTACCATTTAATTAGCAAATAGTTAGAGTCAGTTAAGATTCTGTGTTATCCACAGATAGCGTGTCTACCCGGCTATAAATAGGTAAGCCCGGGGTCATTGTAAAGGAGGTCACACAACCAATCATTCAACCCTTCGGCGCATCGCCAACTTTAGGTACGTAGCATTAGGACGATTCCTCGTTGAGATCAGGTTGCATCAGTTAAGTCCGATCTTTGATCACGACGGGGATAGACTGTTTGGTAAACTGATTAATGTGTTCATGGCTTTCTCGGTTGATTCCGATACTGTGAGCAGATTCAGTAGGTTTGCTAGTTATCGGTTCAATGCATTGATTCACTTTTTTGTATTGTGCTTTATTGCCTAGATCTATGCGTTTGTCAATCACGACGGTTTAATGGATTGTATTAGATTAGATCACATGCCGATCATCAACACGGTGCTGTCTCGGTTGGGTCTGATCTATAGTGTTGACATGGACGTATGTGGATTAGTCTGGTTGAATCTATTGGTTCGACATTCATTGGAGTTTTAGCCGATGCGTTATCTGTAATTCTGTCGATCGGTTTAATCTTACTCGTAATTCTTTTGTGTAACATATCTTTATGCTGCATCGGTTTAGTTCGAATGAGATCGCGTTCATAGTCGACGAGACCGGCATGACAGGAGGGCATTGGTCAGCTGAAGAAGGCGATGGCGCCTGTGCCTTGATGAAGAACATGTTGACGCAAAAATCGTATAGAGATCTTTGTACCTTCACACTCGAAGGCCTGGGAGAGTTTGCTTAGCTCTAGTGCAGGTCCTAAAAACCCCAAGGTGTACAGAGCGTTCTAGTTAATTTGACCTATAATTGACAAGGAAGCAAACATGAGTTGTTCTAATACTATCGGTGAAGACCCATCAGTATCGGCTCTGATAGCATGCGGAATAGCTATGATGCATCGCATGAATATGTCAATAATGATGTACTAGTCAGTCGATATTAAATCTATTTAGCGTTCTCATCGGCAAATCCTACCAATCGGTTCATAAAATAAACTCCACCGTCAATCTCTACTGTTCGAACCAAACCGATGCAGCGCAAAAGATGTCATGCTAAGGATACTATGAACAAGCTCACCTGATCGACAGGATAACAAATAACTCATCGGCTAAAACTCCGATGTACGTCAGGCGAACAGGTCAGATTAGACCTTCCCGTACACCTCTTACCAGCGTAATGGATCGGACCCAACCGAGACAACATCACACTAGTGATCGGCATACGAACTAATCTAAAATAATTTGCAATATCGGCATGATTGGCAAACACATCGATTCGAACAATAAAGCATAGTACAAGAAATAAGAACCAATGCATTACACCGATAATTAGCAAACCTACTTAATCTAATCACAGTATCGGATCTAACCGAGAAAGCCATTAATAAATCAATCGGTTTACCAAGAAGGCTATCCTCGGCATTATCAGAGATCGGACTCAACTGATGCAGCCTGATCCTGCAGGGGGAATCGTCCTAATGCTACATATCTAAAAGTTGGGGATGCGCCGAGAGTTGATTGGTTGGTTATGTGAACGTTTCACAATAGCCTCAGGCTTAACTCCGTGCTTGACACAAAATCTAAACTAACTTTATTATCTAATAATTAAAGATAAAATCTCTGCAAGCCCGAGCCGACGTCGCGTGCGTGTTGACTTGGTTGAACCCCTTTCGGCGGCCCATCGGCCTAGCCTTGTGGCCTGACAATCTTATGGTGTGTCGGCCCAATTTCTAGCATCAACAGAACTGCGCCGATGCCATGGCCCGAGGCATCGCACTCGATGACGAAGGGCTTGCCGAAGTGAGGCAGCTGCAGGATTGGTGCCGATGTGAGTGCGTCCTTGAGGCGCTGGAAGGCCGTGGTGGTTTCATCGAACCAGAGGAAGGCGTCCTTCCGGAGGAGCTTGGTGAGTGGGGCAGCGAGCTCTCCGAAGCTGCGGATGAACTTGCGGTAATACTCGGCCAGGCCTAGGAAGCCGCGCATGCCCCTAGCTGAACGCGGCTAAGGCCAAGCGTTGATGGCTTGGACCTTCTGCATGTCCATGGCGACGCCTGTTGCTAAGACGATATGTCCCAAGTAGGCCACCGACGAAGTGCCGAAGGAGCACTTGGAGCGCATGACGAAGAGTCGGTGGTGTCGGAGTGTGGACAGGACGAGACGGACGTGTCGTAGATGCTTAGACCATGACGAGCTGTAGATGAGTATGTCGTCGAAGAACACCAAGACGAAATGATGTAGGAACTCTCGAAGTACCTCGTTCATGAGTGCCTGAAAGGTCGCTGGAGCATTGGTGAGGCTGAAAGACATAACGAGGAACTCGAAGAGATCTTTATGAGTGTGGAATGCTGTCTTGGCGATGTCGTTCGGGTGCATGAGGACTTGGTGGTACCCCGAACAGAGGTCGAGCTTGGTGAAGAACTGGGTGCCACGGAGCTCGAGTAGTTCATTGACCACCGGGATCGGAAATTTTTCCTTGATGGTTGCCGCGTTGAGAGCGCGGTAATTGATGCAGAATCGCTAGGAGTCATCCTTCTTACGGACGAGGAGCACTAGGGCGAAGAAGATTGAGTCGCTTGGACGGATTAGTCCCTGTTCTAGCATGGTACGACACTGGTGCTCGAGCTCGGTTTTCTGCACCAAGGCATACCTATATGGCCGAATAGCCACTGTGTCCGTGCCCGCCTTCAAGTGAATGTGGTGGTAGCGCGAACGAGCTGGAGGTAGGCCATGCGGCTCCTGTAAGACATCGGCAAAGTCACCGAGGAGGGCAGGCAATAGGTTGTCGGTGCTGCAAGTCCATGGGTCATATCTGCCCATGCCACGCGACTTGCCTTCCCGTGCGGACGAAGGCCATCGTCAGTTTGCTGAAGTCCCAGACGATGGGTTTGAGGCATCCTAGCCACTGAACGCCGAGGACGAGGTCATATTCGTCCAGAGGAAAGGCCATACAGTCGATGACGAACTCGTCATTGTTGATGCTGAAGTGGACGCCACAACATTGGCCCGAGCTCGTCACCCGTTCGTTATTGACGACCATGACATGGAGCCCAGAGTGTGGCGTGACGACGAGGCTGGTGTGCTGCGCCACGTTGTCGGCGATGAAGTTGTGCTTCGAGCCCGAGTCTAGTAAGGCCACGAGAGGGATGGCGCCAATGGTCGCAAACACCGTCATGGTTCGCCACGAGCGCGGTGTGATGCCTGTCAATGCCGATAGGGAGATGGCCGGGTTGTCTGGAGTGTCGTCGGCTAGCATGTCGTCGAAGCACGAGTCAACCTCCATGACGAAGAGACATTTGCATTGCTGATTATGCTCGGAGGCGAACTTCTCGTCGTAGTTGAAGCAGAGGCCTTGCTCACGGCATGACTACAGCTTTGCCAGAGAGAGGGTCCTACGTTGGGGATGGCTGGTGGTTGACGTAGTGTCGGTGCTCGGTGTCTTTGATGGGGCATGTTGGCGTGGACCGGAGCGTGATGTAGCACGACTTTGTTTGTGGAAGAGCTACTGCTCGACGCTCATAGGCACGAGCAAGGCTCACTGCCGTCTCTAGTGAGTCTGGGTTCTAGAGCTCCACGTCCGTCTTCAGGGGATCCTACAAGGCGTGGGTGAAGAGCTGGATCTGTTGTCGCTCGGTGAGGGAGTCATCACGGCAGGCCAGGCGCATGAACTGCTTGCAGAAGTCATTGACAGATCCCGTGCGCTTAAGGCTGGCCAGTTCAGCCAAGGGGTTGCTACGCACCGGTGGTCCAAACCTGGTGTTGATGAGGGCGACGAACCGTGGCCAAGATGGTGCGCTGTTGTCCCGCTCGTAGCGATAGTACCATAACTGTGCATCATCTTGGAGATGGAACGAGGTCAGCCATACCTTGTCGTCCTCCGGTGTGCGTTGTTCGTGGAAGAACTAATCGCAGCGATTAAGCCAAGGCAGTGGATCTGATGTCCCGTCGAACGTTGGAGAGTTCAACTTGTGGTACCTCGAGGCAGAACTGTTGTTGTGGCTGGCATGGTGCGTGTCGCCTAGAGGAGTTGGCAGCCGGGGGTGCTGCTTGCCATGGCTACCTGCGCGAGGTGTGCCGGCAGTCAGGATCTCACCGGAGCCATGCTCCAGCCGGTTGATGGTGATGTTGTGGGCTTGCTGCTGTTGCAGTACATCGTCAACCGGCGGTTAGTGCGCAAGATCGTCTCGCGCATCTTCTGTTGTCCAAGGAGAATCTCCTTGAGCAGATCTTCCACCGAGGGCGTCATGGCTGCAGAACCCTCGGCCATCAGAGCTGGGCAGCGGGAGTGGCCGAGGAAAGTGGTCTCTGATACCAAGATATCATTGTTGGGTTATGGAGAGGCTACGCTAGCGTTAATTTTAAAGATTTTACCCCGTTCGCCCAGGAACCATGCGAGTAATGGGATCATAGATCGTTACCTCTAGCCACGAGATGCGCTAGGGCAGCGGAAGTAGAGTTGATGAAGCACGTTCTCGATCAGCTGCACTTAGCTCCGTCCGTTCGTCGGCGGCGAAGACGACGTAGTTCAGTGATCTTCACGGGAAAATCAGCACCACAGTAGCAGCGGTGCTTCTATGGTATCCACACGTACAGAAATGAGATCACCTTAAGCCGGTATGCTAGTACCGCGCGAGAGATTAGGGGAGAGATGGTCACAATCAGTGTAGCCAGGAGAGGTGGCGGTTAGGGTTAGGTTAAAGTAACAACCAGCAGCCCTTTCGTCCTAGCCCCTTCTCTCCTTATATAGTGTCTTCTCATGAGACTTTAATCAGTATTAAAGCCCAACAGATCTAATCTGTTCGTCTCGCCCTGAAGTTCTGGTCCAGGCTCGGAACTTCTGAAAATAACCTTCTATACAAATTTATTTCAGTCCGGAACTTCCGGTCCAACCGAAACTTCTGGATCTGGAATTTTCGGTCCAACCGGAACTTCCGAAAATAACATTCTGTATCGAATTTATTTCGACCCAAAACTTCCGGGTCTCACCCGAAACTTCCGGTTCGTCCAGAATTCACTTTTCAGGCAGGCCTGGAACTTCGGTCTTACCAGAACTTCCGGATGCTCCAGAACCCGAAACTTCCGACCTGAGGCCAGAACTTCCGGTTCCCCCAGAATTCTCTTGGGCATATTTCCATCAGTCATGGCCCTTGACTAGCGGAACGTGAGGGAGAGAGTGGAGGGCGTAGCCGTGGCAGATGGGAGGACGAGGGCGTGTTGTCTCTCGCTTCCCCAGCGCTGTGACGGCTAGGAGAGGGCCGGCGCAGGGAGAAGTGGAGAGTTTGGGATAAAAGACTGCTTTATTTCTTGATTGTTTCGTTTACAATCTGCTGGCCCCTTTATATAGAGGAGGTGTTGCACTATCTTTAGAAACTATAATATTCTAGGGAAAACCATCTACTAACAAAGGAAATCTTATTTGAAGAAATAATCTTGCAAATCAAGAAAGAGATATAAGCAAATAGGAAACTCTAATTGAGGAAATAACTTGTAAATCAGGAAGGAGATATAATCTGCCTTTTATTGTCTTGGGCTTCCTGGATCAGGCCAGGCTGGGCCGATGCACCCTCTAGCTGGGCCGGCGCTGGTAGATGCGCCCCCACATGACAGAGGATGCTGTGACACAGACTGTTTTTAGAAAATAAATCAGTTGACCTTGTAAAAATTTGAGCTATTGACCTGTTGATGTTTGTTGCTATCCATTTGAGCTAAAGATTTGACATTGCAAACAAAGATGGATCTTTTATTTTTTGCTTGGATTGAACAATAAGATTTTTATCCTCTTCGGTTCCCAAATGCCGGCCGGGAATGTTTCCTGGTGGGGAATTTCTCCCTGGGGAGTTGGAGGGGGGTAAAATGTCATGTCAAAGATCCCCTAGGGGATTTTACCCTAGGGCTTTTCTCCTCCTCCTCCCAAACAAGCCCTAAGCGAGTTAAAAAAATCATGTGCTTGCTAGTGCATAGAAATCTAGTTTAGTCTAGCTGACACTGGCATTGCGCACTTCCATTCTGTACAGACTACAGGCTACAGTTTGTGCCATACTGTATGGGGCGACGATTTATTTGACTTACTGTAAATAGTTGGCTCCTTCATTCATGTATAGGTGCTATACCAGGGCTTCAGCAAGTTATGACAGCGACAAGGGGCGCAATGGATGCCTTTTCTGGTGTAACAAGGCATGTTAATTCTGCTGTAAGTCAATATTTAAATCCCATCTATGGCCATGAAAAATTAGACGACCATCATGCTAATATGATCCATAACCTTCACCTGATTCTGCTGTAACCTTATGTCTGTGCTCTAGGTAAGGAAGGCAGGGTTAAAGAACATTGAAGCGGGTATTGGCTGTGGAGTTGGTATAGGTCACGGTTTTGGAATAGGTACATATTGCAGCTTTTCCATTTAGTTAGTCCTACATATTCCCTGTTGATGTTGTCCAAATAGAAAATAATCTAAGTCAAGGTTGACTATTGTACCTGGTCTCCACATATCTTTGTTTTCCTAGTTTCTTTTACTACTTTCAAATAAGAGCATATTTTTCCTGTTGCTTACTTATGCAGTGATCATGCCATTTTTTCATTGGTATTATCGGAAACGAAAACATTTGTTCTTTCTAGGTGGCAAGGTTTCACTTTTTTTCACAGTTGCTTTTGTTATATAGCAACAGATTAAGATTAGGCACCTGGTGGTGCTTCAAATTTTTTTGGATGGTTTCCATTTTCATTCACTGGTGGGTCAGAGATGTCAGCTCATCTACTTTAGTACAAAACATGAAGTAAAAAATTAAAAACAGAGGAGAGTCATTTAATAAAACCACATTTCATACTTTCACGTCTTTCAGACTAGCACTCTCCCTAAGTAGCATCCATGGAAATTACTTCAATTTTCTGCAATGCTTCCAGATCCAGTTTTGTGGCTAAAAAACATCAACTGCCAAGCCTCTGTTACCTCATTCCTTTTTATATTTCAATATCATACGCAACACATCACATGGTTTGTAACCATTACTCCATTAGTGCTATTTCTGTTAATTACTCTTCTTGCACAAGCCAGTGAACTTGTTTGATCTGAAGCTAAACTATTAAGAATCTCAATATTCAGGAATTGCATTGAAGCCGCAAGTAATTCATGGAATTCAGTCAACCGTTGGAGTACAAATCTGAACTTTAGTTTCACCTGAATTCTTCTCAATTTCCTTTCATGGTGTATGAATGCTAAGGGTAACTTTTTTCTAGGAAATTGTGTCTAAGTTCACTTCAAGGCTGAAGGAAGCCCCATGTTTGTCGTCTGCACCAAATAATATGGCCGGTTCTGTGCCTAGCAATGGGCAAACTCCCAATGGTATGTTCATTGATCAAGAGGCTAAGACTGATAAAAGTAATTTCCACCATAGAAGTAATGAAATATCACAAGTACAACCTGCTCATGGAATGCAACCAGAGATGATAACTGGAAGTCGAACTGAAAAGGTTGTGGCCAACTTTCTACAGAGTCCACTGTTCCAGAATGATACAAGGATGAACATCAGAGATACAGTATGCACTAAAACATCACCTCAGTGTTCTAACTGTACTGTGTCTATTGCACAGTTATTGCTGTGCCTATGTCTTCTACTGCTAAAATTTGCTTCTTCAGACATATTACTGATGGACATTCTGAATAATCCTTATTCTTTTTGCAGGCTGAAAATTCAGATGGGATGGATAATGTACTTCAGTTGGTGAGTTCAGTCACACTTAATGCTCCTTATGCTATACTCATAGTTCCACTCTTGCTTGGCTGGTCCATCCTCATTCTTTGTGTTTGATATGTCTACGCACTTCCATCCCATTTGGCCCATTTGGCCCTAAAATGAATCTTCTCTAATCTTTTTGATAGGTAATGTTTTGTAATTGAATTTCGTGTGGCCTCCACAGTTAGTTCTCTCTTTGTGCCTATATTTATGCCTTCACTGTTGTCTGCTGATAGAGTTCATTTCTTGCTCAGTTGCTGAAGCACCAAAGAATTATTGAAGAATTACAGGACGAGAATGAAAAACTCCGTCAAATACTCATAGAAGAACTTAAGGTTTCACCTTCCAAGCTACAATCATATCATAGAAATGGAATGAAGGCCTACTACCCATGCTTGGACTGCTTTGAATGTCGGCGGCGAAGTCAGAAAACCAACAGATAGCAGTGGAATTGAAATTGCATTTTTAGCTATTTAGCAAACCTTTGCCATTTCTTGGATTGTTAGCAGCTAAAGAGTTCATTGGACTAGCTTTCGACAGAACCTGGCAGGCCGTCAGATCCACTCATTGTTCAGGCCAGTAACTCTACCAATCTCTTGTACATTAGTGAACACTTGTTACAAAGGATGCATTACTTCTGGTCTGAACATACACAGTACGCTGTTTTAGTTCTCTCTTTTATGTCTATTCAGGTCAGGTTACACAAAACCGTGGTTACCAGAGCATTGACCGTGGTTTTTGACCATCTCACCAATGGATCGTATAATAGAAATCAGATTGATTACCACTGTAACTGGTCTGGAAATCACTGTCTGGTGACCGGTTTTGTAAACCTGATCCAGATCTGTAATAGTGTTGTTTCTCTTTTGTGTCAATTCGTATCTGTCTCTTTGAATGAACTGAAATCCCGATTTATCCATGTGTATGGGCAGAGATTACAGTTCAATTTCCTGGTCTACACGTGGATGGGCCAGGGTACTAAAGGACTCTTGAAATGTACAGTTATATTTTTCTCTTTTCTTGTAAGTGCCAAGATTTTTTTTGAGCCCGCAAAATCTAGTTTTAAGAAATCTTAAATTTAAAATTATGGTTAAACTGTGTGTATTTAGTTGAGTCATCTAATTTTATTTTAAACTAAAAATAAAAAATTAAACTGTTTTGTTTTATCATACAAATTTTAGATCCAACGCATATATTGGAGCTAAGTTATGATAATAGCCCTTAATACGGTTGATGCGGAGTTTTGTAGAGCTTGACAGCAATCTACAATGGCTTTTACTACGTGTGAGCTCTCTTATCGGGTAGGCTCCTATTTCGTGCACAACATGTATGGGATGTAACGATTATAAGTAAGGATGTCAACAGAAAAAGAAAAATTCTCTATAGGAAATAGATAACCATTATTGTCAGTGATATGGGGTCATGTGCGAGCACTAGTTTCAAGCAAGAGCAGTGCCTCGTACCAAGAGCATGAGGCTGAGCTAGTTGCCCTAGGCACCAGCTCGGGCCCTACCTTGTTTTGGCTTCAAGCTCGCTACCTTGAGCTCTAGCGGCCCATATGGCATCGTGGTAGCAGTGCTCATAGGCAATGACTCACGATATGTTTAATGCGCTGTGCTGAGGTGTGATATCCTGCCTCGTCCATCGTGTGCCTTTTACATTAAGGCGACATGTCATATATCTACCTATAGAGAAGTTCAGCGTGGAAGATAAGACAACTCTTTCCAACCTCCAGTAAAGGACAAGTGTCGCTTGTCAGGCGATGTGCTTGCTGAGCGACGTCTTTGACTCCATGTTAACTATCAGGCCCCACCGCTTTCATCTACTCTATTTGGACATTGACAAGTGAGGCCAAGAGGAATATTATTGTGGATAACGTAGCGAGCAAGCAAGTTGCAAGAGTGAAGCCAATAAAAAGAAAACATGCACTAGTTAATCTAGGAATAGCCAAGTTTGTGTAGCTAAGAGGTAGCTCTCATGGTTCGGTTGTTGTGATACTCCAAGTGTATGTAGGGGAGGTCCAATACCAAAAGAAGGGAAGCCCCGATCCAATCCTAATTCTAGAACCTAGATCTAAGACTAAGAAAAAACAGGTGTACTGTTCATTAGACATTTACACCTCCATAACATACACCATACAAGAGTAGGATATTTCTTTTCTTGATGATCCAAACCTATCTTAATCTTTTTGTGTCTGGTTTTTTTCCATAACAAGGTGATTCTAGCAAATCTCTACTGGTGGTGTCCATACACTGATCCTTGTCCTCAATTAGAAGAAATTTTCCCATCCCTATCTCCATGTGGTGAATAATACTCGACATGATCTTCGTCCCTATATCAAAATAAAAAATAAGTCTAGAGAAACTATGATGGTTGGGCAAACAATGTAGTGTTGATCATATCCCTAAGCTAAAGTAAGTTGAGTAAAATCACATATATTCGAGATCTCGTAGGAAACAGAGATAGGAATGAAGCACCTATAAAATAAAACTACAAATATTATCATCTTATCCTTGTTAACAGAATCCTATTGCCATCTCTAATTACAGACCGAGAGGGCTAAAACTGCACGGGAAATGCCACGTGCTCGATCAGATCCACCGCTCCCAAAAACTCAACTGATGCCAAAATTTTCCCACCTCCCGCCCACCACCTACCCACAAAAAGGAAAAATTTCAAGGACCAAATCGTAGAAACACCAGTTCATCAAGAAAGACGCCCCTACTCGAGGCAAAGCAATCCCTGATCTCCCCTGTTTGAGGCCTCCACGGTGGCTCCCGCTCCCCCGTCTCTGAAGCCCTACAGGTTTGATGCGTTCCGAGCACTAACCCGGCAGATCTGAGCCCCTCCTCCCTCTATGATGGCCTCTGACGCTGCTGATTTGGTGGAGATCGAACTCACCTGACACCTCCTCACGGTGCTCTTCTGCCTCGACTAGCCCGCCACCGCCGCCTCTGACCTCGCCACCAGTATGGTCACCGACTGTCAGGATATGACCCCCAGGTATCCCGCGATGGGTTTTATCAGTCTGGATCGAGAGTGGGCCTAGCCAGCTTTAGAGTCCGGTATAGCCCATGAAGATGAATTCAATTCTGATAAGGCATATCAGTGCTATATCTAGAAACCGAACATCATAATCTAATATAAGGAGATATACTTATACCAAGATCTTTGTAATTAGGAAATATGCATGAATTTGGTATGCTATCCCGGATATTTAGGAACCGACCCAGGATAGAATCCTAGGATTGTTAAGCTCGCTCCTTGATTATATAAGGGGGGCGAGGCGCTTCTCCAGAGACATGCTTTATGCTTTCATCGCATTGTATTGCATAGACAATCCACGAATTCACAAAAACATATGACGTATGGCTATTATCCTCTGGGAGGCCTAAACCTATATAAATCTTGGCTCTATTCTTTAGAGTTGACCATAGAACTCGAGAGTACAATGCTTCCCTACGAATCTATTCACCACCTCGGGTGTCATGCCCAGAAATTCTAACCATTTACTTGTGATTTATTGTGCGAAAAGTACCCTCATCCAGGAATCAGCCGAGACACACAATAGACAATTTATTAGAAATCAAAAGCATACTTGTTCATGATAAAATAAATAAAGTACTTTATTATAGAGGTGGCATTAGAACCTCAAAACACTAATGACAATAATAAACTCCTAAATGACTTCTTATTGACGCAGCGGCAACTCCACTCTATAGGCAGACTTGACTAGGTCTAGCTAAAAAGACACCACCTTCATCCTCGCTGACGAACTCCTCTTATGATGGTGAGAGAATGCAAGGGTGAGTATTTGAAATACTCAACAAGTCATCCAAGCAGAATAGTTATGTTGGTGTAATAAATTATTACACGACAGATTCAACAAGCCTCGAAGGGCTTAAGATTTAGTTAAAGTGTTTAGGTCCGGTTCAGGCCTCCAAAATAGAGTAACACCTTACGTCCGAAAGTATGTGTATTACTGTAATATGAAGTATTTCGTGGTCCCCTCTTTAGCAATAAAGAGGAGGTATTTATAAGCATAATTCGTAGAGGGTAATACGCTATTACCCTCTACTTACAACCGACTATGCCTGTAATACACATTACAAATACATGTAGGGGCAACATAGTAAAAGACTAAATGTAGTACTGTAAAGTACACGTCCTGTCTGAAGGGACATATATCCTCGATTTTTGGGCTTTGGGCTCCGAAGCGGTTTACGGCCTTCGGAGCGGTATTGCCGAAGGCTTTGCTCCGGAAGGCTTCGGTGGCTCTGGCTTCGAAGGGCTTCAAATGCTTCGAAGATGTAGACCAGAGCCTTTAGAATTTCAAAGGGTTGTCCAGGCCTTTAATTAATCTCTGATGATTCCTTCAGTACGGTGGAAAGTAATTCTCCCATTAGTAGCCCTTCACATTTATCTCTTTGTTGAAGGAGGTGGATGCGCTTCGAGTTTTAGATGTACTCCAAATTTCAATACCTCAATCTTGATCTGCAAATCAAAATCTTTCCATGCAATATTAAAGCGCATTTAATGCGTTTGCGGGCTCAATGGGATGCGCACATGGGAGCCCAAACGATGCCGACAATGGCCAAATCTCCGAAGCTGAAACGTCGCACTACTTTTTTTGGTGTAGTTATTTTTACCGTGGCCCCACATGTCAACGATAGTGCACGGTTTGAACGTGGTAATGAATTTTTACGCCGGGGGGCGAGCCCAGCAGTTTTCACCGCCTATATAAGCGCCCTTGCACCCGTAGCTCATTTTTACGCTCTCAAGTTGTAGTTCTCAGCCTTTAGCTTTCTTTAGTGCTTTAGCCTCCTCAGCCCACACCCCTCGGTGCTCGAAGTCTTCATGGTTCGAAGCCCTCCACTAGCCGTTTGAGATGATGAAAAAGACGTCATTGAAGCCTAGCCTTCGCACCGCCATAGCACCCTCATCGGTTGAAGTGTAGGCGGCTGCCACAGCAGCGACGAAGGCTCTTGCAACCACTTCGAAGGCACAAAGACCGAATGGTCTACGGCCTCCATCGAAGGGAAATCTGGAGCAAACTCTTGAGCTGATGAAGACCTCATCTATGGTGGAGTCCATGGCGAGGGCTTGCAAGGACAAGGTTGAGCAGCCCTATGAAGCACACCTACCGAGGGGCGAAGTGATTCTGGCGCCTCGAGACAATGAGACAGTTGTCTTCGAGGCAGGGCTCGGACTCCCGGCCTTGTGACTGCTAGGGGAAGTGCTTCACATGTTCCACCTTGAGCTCCCTCAGCTGTTGCCAAATGCGATAGCAAGGCTAGCCATCTTCGAATGGGCCATGAGGGTGGAAGGGTGCGAGGGCCGAGCGGACGTCTTGATGGCTCTTCATAAAGCCAACTGCCAACCTAAGCGGAGGCCTCAGAGTGATAATACTGTGAAGCTATTGGGGTTTGGGAGCGTCAACTTCCAGCTCCGAGATGAGTTCACCGAGAGCTTCCTAGCGAATGCTTCGAACGAGTGGTGGTACTTGAAGTGGGAGTGGAGGTGGTTCTACATGTCGGTTAGGGACGATGCTAACCTTCGCTCCACCAACACCCCCATCGCGTACCGCCGCCATGTCGAGGGGGGACCAAGGAGGCCAACTTTGACATCCTGCATCTAGCTCCTAAAACTGGTCACCGCTCGGATGAGAATGAGGGACCTAGCAGAGGAAGTCATTCTACTAAGGATCCCTCCGCTTAAGGCGATGTGGCCGATTGAGTTCTGGGACTCCACCGATGGGGAGCCAAAGATGTTGGCTTCGGAGGATATCCATAAGATAATCGAACTGCGAGCAATTTCCTTTTGTATTTAACTAGGCTTCGGTTATTAATGACTTGTCTTATGCAGTGGATCACATCAAGCTCACCCCTTCACAGGTAGTGAAGGCGGCTGAGCGTGTTGTAGGATCCCCCACTACCGTCGAGCAGATGAAGCGCCTCACACTCATTGGGAAGTGGGAGCTCTACAACCGAGTGTGGGTAGGGTAGCACGCTACCCCCCAAGATGCCGAACCTGTCTTCAGGCGGTGGGACCTCGAAGAGGAAGTGGGCAGCTGACGACGCGGAAGCCTCGCCTCGGACTTCACGACAACAACGTGAGTCATCGTTTGCTTCGAGGCAGACGTTTGACGCCTTAGCCGAGGGGGCGACCGAAGCAGCGGTGGAGGTCCAGGGGCCGAACAAAATGGCACCTGTGACATCGGACTCCTAGCCTCTGACTCTGAGAGACTGGCCGATCCATGACGCAGATGCGTCTCTAGGGGCCGGCCTCTCGAAGGTTAACTTGGAGGATGTGGAGGCCATTTTTCAGATGGCCTTGTGTCCTCTGCTTTCTCCTGGCCTTGAAGGTAAGTTTCCTTTGAGCTTTTGCCTCCGAGGTATTTCTTTTCAGCATTTTTTTATGTAACTTGTGTATATTTTATCATACCAGACTTCATCGCCACCATCGATGCACAGCAGCGAGGCGGTGATGATGAGGTCGAGGGCAACGATGCGGAGAATGACTCTGACGGAGAGCCTATAGAGGGTGACTCCAAAGAGGAGCTCTTAGAGTGTGACCTCGAAGAGACCATCAACGTAAAGATCTCCACAAATCGTGTTTACCCTCCTGACAGAAGATCGGGCACCCCCGTGCGCATCAGATACAAATCGTGTTTACCCTCCTGACAGAAGATCGGGCACCCCCGTGCGCATCAGATACCCTCAAGCATTGGGTTCTGGGCTTCACACTAGAGCGTGGTGCGCTCATAGGTGTGTTAGATTTTGTTTGTCTCACGTCGAGCCAGTGGCTTCGGGTAGCAGAAATGAGGACGCACTAGTCATAACCCTCAAAGCCATATTGTCGTGACGATGCGTCCATCGTTAGTCCAATAGGTTCACGGTCGGGCTAGATGTGAACCGTTCTCGCCGGGGGATGTGTATTACCTTTGACAAAGCCTGCCTGCGCAAAGCATTTATTTGAAGGTGTGTAGATTTACATAGCCATGATGCATGATGTTATGCATAGTACCATCGAAGGTGCTCTATATGCCAGGTGTGCTTCAATTCTTCGCCTTTGAGGGTTGATAATCTGAATGAGCCCGGATGATTCGATTGGAGCACAATAAATGGGCCTTCCTATTTGTTGCCCAATTTTCCCAGCACGAGTACACTCCGCAGGACCAAGTGCCCTGGCTGTATAACATTGGGCTTCACCTTCGGGTTGTACTAGGCCTTTGTTTGAGTTTGGTACTTTGTCAGATTAGTGACAGCCCATAGCCTCGTTTATTCTTGGAGCTCTAAGGATGCCTCCCTTTCAGAGTTGTGCTCCGACAACTGGGTGCATAGTGACCCCCCTTTAATTCTGCAGGTGTCATGGCTTCATCTCCAAACAGCAGGCAGAAAGGTGTGAATACTGTTAACCGGGTTTGTGTAGTCCGAATGGACCATAAGATCTTTGGAAACTCCTCGGTCCATAGCCCTTTTGCGAGGCCTACGATCTAGTGGTTGAGGCCTGACAAAATATTACTATGGGTGTCGGACTACGATGAAGCATAGTTCGATGTTGAGTCCTTCGTAGAATTCCTTGGATGGCTCAGAGTCGAACTAAGTGCCGTTGTCTATCGTCAACTGTCTGGGTACCCTGAAGCAGCAAATTATGTTCTACCAAAAGAACTTCCGAATGTTGTTTAAGGTTATTGTGGTTAATGCTTAAGCTTCCACCCACTTGGAGAAGTACTCGATGGCGATGACTGCGAACTTCAAGTTACTCTTCGCTCTCGGGAAGGCCCCGATTAGGTCCATGCCCCATCGAGCTAGAGGCCATACTGGGGCGATGACCTACAGCGGAGTGGGTAGTAAGTGACTTCGCCTGCCCATCCAGTGGCACCCCTGGCAGGTGCGAATGAAGTCCTCAACGTCTGTAGTTATAGTGGGCCAATAAAGGCCTTGGCGGAGTGTCTTGCGTGCAAGAGCTCGAGGTGCTAAATGGCTTCCGCATAGCCCTTCGTGAATCTCCTAGAGTATGTCTTGGTCTTCAGATCTAGAGATGCAACGAAGTAGCGGAGCACACACTACTGATTTGTATAGCTGGTCGTTTATTATATGATAATTCTGGACCCTGTACTTTATTCTTTGCAAGTCGGAGCCTTGTGGGAGGTCTGCTTCTTCTTTCAGCATTGCTATAATGGGGCTTCGCCAGTCATCTATCTGTACACAGAGTACTTCAGTAGATTATGGTGTTAGTGCAGATGGCGCAGGTAGTACTTCATAAAATACTCTGGCTGCTAGCTCTTGGTCTCTGGCTGCCGCTCTGGCTAAGGCATTGGCTTGCTAATTGTCAGCTCTCGGGATGCTCCGAATCGAGATTCCCTTGAATGCTAACTTTTCCTTCCGTATTTTGGCCAAGTACCCTGCGAGGTCAGGGTGCCAAACTTGAAAACTTTTGTTGATGTGGCCTGTAACAACCAGAGAGTCCATCCTTACAATGACCCTTGTGGCGCCTAGCGCACGCGCCTTTTAAAGGCCTAACAATATGCCTTCATATTCGGTCACATTATTCGTAGCATTAAAATTTAGCCTTACAGAATACAAGGTCTTCTGGCCTAAGGGAGAAATTTTTACAGCTCTGGCACCTATGCCGGTGGCCTGATAAGCACCATTTGAATAAATAGTCCAAATACCCTCGCACGGTGCTTCAGAATGCCATGCCACCGGAGAGGTCCATTCTGCAACGAAGTCTGCTAAGATTTGAGACTTCATCGTAGTTCGTGCGGTAAAGGTAATTCTGAAGGGTGCTAGCTCGACGGCCTACTTCCCAACACGGCCTGTTGAGTCCTTATTGTGGAGCATATCTCCGAGTGGATACGACGTTAGCACAATAATATTGTGTGTGAGAAAATAGTGCCAAAGCTTCCTCGAGGCCATAATGAGGGAATACGTATTTTTTTCTAGCTCCGTATATCTCATTTTTGCTCCAGACAAGGCTTTAGAGATGAAGTATGTTGGCCTTTGAACCAACTTGCCTCCGATGTCTGTTTCGGGGACTAGCACTACGCTAACGGCGAAGGCTGTTGCTGCGAGGTATAATTGCAGTTCTTCCTTCGGAAGCAGGGTGGTGAGCGTAGCCAAATCTGCGAGGAACATTTTTATGTCATCGAAGTTGGCTTGGCACTCGAGGGTCCATACGAAGTCTTCGGAGCCCTTCAGCGCTTTAAAGATGGGCAGGCTTTGCTCAGCCGAGCGTGCGAGGAACCTACTTAGAGCAGTGAGATGACCTACAAGCTTTTGGACCTGCTTTAAATTCTCTGGAGGTGCCATTCATTGTAATGCGCTGATTTGCGTGGAGCTGGCTTTGATTTCTTGACTTGAAACTAGATATCCCAACAGCTTGCTGGCTCTAGCTCTGAATACACACTTTTCTAGATTTAGCCGAATTCCTACCCTTCGTATGCTTTCAAAGGTCTCGGCTAAATCCCTGCAGTGTATATTTTTCTTAGTGCTCTTTATTACAATGTCGTCCATATAGGCTTCGACATTCCTTTCTAGTTTATGGCCCAAGGCCTTCACGATTAATCTAGAGAAGGTAGCTCCAATATTTCTTAGGCCGAAGGGCATTCGTACATAGCAATATACCTCCGAAAGGGTGACAAAACTTGTCTTCTCTTGGTCCTCTTGCTTAAGCCACACTTGGTGGTAGCTGGAGTACGCATCAAGGAAGCTTAGCAACTCAGAGCCCACTGTAGAGTCGACGAGCTGGTCAATGCGAGGCATGGCGTAGGGGTCACGGGGGCATGCTTTATTTAACGAAGTATAGTCGATACACACATGCCATTTTCCCGTATTTTTCTTCTTTACAAAAACGGTGTTCGATAGCCACTCCAAATGGCTAACCACCTCCCGTATGACCCCGGCATGAAGTAGCTTCTCCACTTTAACTTTGTCAAGGCTTGCTGTTTCGATTGATAACTTGCGGAGGCCTTGATGTACTGGACGAGCTTGAGGATTTACCAGCAAGGAGTGTTCGATAAAGCTTCGATCTACACACGGAATGTCTTCATCAGTCCATGCGAATACATCAAGGTTAGATCTTATGGTTCCCTCGAGTAAAGATAACTCTTCGGGGCTTAAGTCACCTTAAATGATAACTCGAGTAAAGATCTTATGGTTCCCTCGAGTAAAGAGGGTACTCGAGCCCTCCTTCAATGATAACCCAGGTGACCGCTTCCCCATCGGGCCAGGGTTTGATGGCTGGCCCTTGGTGGTCTTCTGGGAGTGTGCTGCTTTCATCTTACGCTTGTACAGAGTGTACTTGTCAAGCGTCGAGGGGCGCGGTGTGGCCGTATTCGACCCTTCGCACCACGCTTTGGTCTCTGAATACTGTAAGGACCCCTCTTGAGTGGGAATCTTAACACACAAATAATTATGATACATGACCGCTCCAAACTAGTTTAGAGTATCCCTTTTGAGTATAGCGTTGTAGGCATATGGGGCATCGACAACATCGAAGAGGATTTCTTCCACGCGCGTGAGGTTGCCTTCACCGAAGGTAACTTCGAGGCCTATCTAGCCTATTGCCTCAAGGGGCGCCCATTGAACCCCTGCAGAGGCGTCGAAGGAGATGCTTCCTAGGGATGCAAAGCTGGTCGAAGGCATGCGCGAAAATAATGTCCGCGGAGCTACCACCGTCGACGAGTACTCGCTGCACTTTGGTGCCGACAATGTCGATGGAGATGATAAGGCGGTTCGCATGTGGGAACTTGATGCCAACAGTGTCTTCGGTGGTAAAGGAGATTGGCATGTGGGCCTACTCTAGCATTGTCACGGCCGAGGACGATGTCCCGATATGTCATACTTCACGGATATACTCACGCCTTTGTCGCTTGGACAGATTTCCAAGTGCTCCGCCACCAGAAATCAGGAGCACTACTCACTTCGGTGGCCCTAGTGCGTTCTCGATCTTTAGGGGTGGCATTACGTTCACCGCCGAGACTTGAGATTGCACTTCATTTGGCTCAGCATGGGCCATGGCTTGAACATGCTCTGGGCAGGCAGCTTCGGGGGCTCGATCTGTTGTCTCTTGGCCTATAGTCCTCTCGAGGTAGTCCCCCATAGGGCCAAAATGGCCTTGCATGTTGCAGAAGAAGTTTTGAACCAGGACAGGGGGTGTGACTGCTAGCCTCAGCCTGGTGCCTCGGCCCCATCCCTAGCCATGCTAGAATTTTGGGGGCCAGGGCCCGACAATGTTTAACACTTTGTTCCGAAAGTGCTTCTTACTTCTTTTGGATTCGGGGGCCCTGGCTTCCACATATGCCAGCTTTGGCAGACTCGGAGCTCGCATCTCTTGCGCCTAGACTTGTGCGATGGTGGCATTCCTGCAGAGCTGTCCTTCCTCAGAATGGGCATGCTCCTCAAAATACTTCGTCAGTTAAGCCACCAAAGATATTGGCTTCTAGTGCAGCTTGTCAAGGATGGGTGATGCCTTCATGAGCTGTGTCGACCACAGATGACATAGAGAGTCCCTTGATCTATGACTTCGTATAGGCGAAGCGCTGGAAGTATTATCAGAGGGTCTCTTTGGGCTGCTGCTTCACCTGAAAAATGCTTCCGGTGGACATAGGTGCCACATAAGTCTGCTGAAAGTTGCTGTTGAACTTCTTCCGTAGGTGCTCCTAGGATTTGACAGAGCCTGGTTTGAGGGACCAGAACCATCGAAGGGCTATGCCTTCGATGGCCAATGGGAAGCATTTGGCCATGGTATCCCTTTCGCCTCCGCTAGCCTCAATTGCGATGGCATAAGAGCGCGTGAACTCATCGGGGTCTCAATCCCAGAGTACTTTGGTAGCTTCACGGTCCAGAACTTCGGGTGGAAGCAAACCATTTAGAGGTCGGGGTGGAGTGGCAACCTATCATCGAAGGAGGTGTTTTGCCTCTGCTCTTGAGGCTCCTGCTCTCCGTGGTCACTCAAGGTGATGATGGTTGGCCTCGGAGGGTCGGTGGAGACCAACGAGGCATGCGCTTGGTTTGTAGCACTTTAACACCACCTTAGAACCTCTGCCTTCAATAAGGCCAGCTCGGAGGCCTACGCGTCTTCAAAGGTTCTGCCTCCTTCAAAGGACCTCCCTAGCTCCCATGACCGGATGTAATTGGTTTGTAGTGCCCTTGGGGGCGGTAGGGCACTTGCGCGCAGGGGGCCCATGTCTGGGTCCACAGGTCTAGGGGTGTCATTCACCGAATGGAGGACTGCATTGTGCTCCATGGTCCCTGAAGTAGTGGTTGATGGAAATATGCCCAAGAGAATTCTGGGGAACCGGAAGTTCTGGCTTGAGGCCGGAAGTTCCGGGTTCTAGAGCATCTGGAAGTTCCGGTTCGACCGGAAGTTCTGGGCCAACCCTAGTTTCGGTTTCTGGAGGAATCAGAAGTTCCGGTTGGACCGAAATTTTTGAGCATGCCTAAAAAGTGTATTCTGGACAAACCAGAAGTTTTGGTTGGACAGAAAGTTCTGGGTCTGGAAGTTCTGAATGGAACGGAAGTTCTGGACTGAAATAAATTCATACAGAAGGTTATTTTCAAAACTTTCGGGCTTGGACCAAAACTTTCGGATCAGATGAATAGATTAGATTTGTTAGGCTTTAATACTGATTAAAGGCCCATGAGAGGGCAGTATATAAGGAGAGGAGGGGCTAGGATAAAAGGGCTACTGTTGGTTTTTACTTTGACCTAACCCTAGCTGCCACCTCTCCTGGCTACACCTGTTGTGGCTGTCTCTCCCCTAAATCCCGCGTTGTACTAGAATATCGGCGTGAGGTGATCCCATCCCTGTACGTATAGATACCATAGAGGCGCCGCTGCTACTGTGGTGCTGATCTTCCCGTTGAGGTCGCTGGACTACGTCGTCTTCATCGCCGACGAACGGACGGAACTAAGTGGAGCCGATCGAGAACACGCTTCATCAACTCTACTTCTGCTGCCATAGCGCGTTTCGTGGCTAGAGGTAATAATCTATGATTCCATTACACGCATGGTTCCTAGGCGAACGGGGTAAAATTTTTGAAATTAATGCTAGCGTAGTCTCCCCAAAACCCAACATTTGTATCAGAGCCTATGTGCGTATTGTTCGATCTGGATCGATTACATATAGGTGATATGTGGTGGAAATAGATTGGATCTATTGTTCTTATGTCGAATTTTTCGAAGTTCCGGTTGGACCGGAAATTCCGAGCCGAAATAAACTTCGAAACAGAAGGTTATTTTTGGAAGTTCCGAGTGTGATCCGGAAGTTTCGAGCCAAAATAAATTCGATACAGAAGGTTGATTTTGGAAGTTCTAGAGTTGAGTCGGAAGTTCTGGGCCCTTTGACCAGAAGTTCCGGGCCTTTAAGCCGGAAGTTCTAGATCCAGTTTTCAGTCACGCATAGATTCGACGCCTAACTTGTTTTTGTAGAGAATGTTGTGATTGGTATGGCCTTATGATGTATGAGATGCATGTATGTAATTTTCATGAGTATAGTGCTATTAGATGTAATAGACTGCTACAAGTTCATGGAGGCCTAAAGCGTGATGACTCGAAGGACAGGAATCATGGAGATGGAGATCACCATGTGAAAAGGGCCATACTATGTCACAGTCAATATGATTGCATGTGATATTTACTTATGTTCCTGTCATACTATTCTTTTATGTTTCCATGTGCGGTAGGCATCATTACCATGCTAGAATAGCTTCCCTTAGAAAATTAAGAGTCATTGATGTCCTTTCCAGTAGCTACACCTATAAAGGTTTTGATCATTGCATGGTAGGTCTGCCAAAGCAAAGTCCCATCTTTTATCTTAATCAGTTAGAGTGGATGTCGAACAACCACATGCATAGTATTAGTTTGCTTAACAAAGCTATCAAAACGGTTTTGTGCTTTGGGGCATAGGATGCTACCCCAACGAACAAGAGTCACATAGGATGTGATTAGCAAGTTCTTGCTTACCTATGTCACTAATCTTCTAGCAGTGATGCTAAAGCTCACTAGGAGTTAGTTGAATATGGATCTTGTCCCACTATGTGTCGTTAGAGGGAGAGCGATCATTTTACATATAATGGAGCATCTTTTATTTGATAGAAGATTCACATAGCATAGTGCTAAACCTTGTATTTTTGTTGTAGATCATGGCACCTACTACTAAGAACACTTTCACTTTTAATTTCTGATCAATTCTTGAAAAGGAAAAGTTTTCTACAACAAACTTTATTGACTGGTATAGAAACTTGAGAATTGCTCTCAAACAAGAGAAAAAGGAATATGTTCTAGAGGAGCCCCATCTTGATGAATCAAAAGATGATGCATCTGCCGTGGATCGGCGGGCTTATGAGAAGCACGCCAATGATTCAATTGATGTTAGCTGTCTCATGCTTGCCTGTATATCCTTTGAGCTTCAGAAGCAATATGAGGACAGGGATGCCTACGATATGATCGTGGGACTCAAAGGCATGTTTGAGAACCAAGCACGGACTGAGAGGTACAACATCTCAAAGACATCATAGATAAACACATTTAACTGTGAATTAGTATGGCCCGAGCAAATGGTGATCTCCATCTCCATTAGTGGTGTAGATAATCTCCATCGTCCACATCACTCCTTCGGGCCACCTTGCTTGAAATCCTACAATCTTATATCTAGACTACTACTGTAATAGCTAGAAAATGAAGATTACAAATTATAATTCAAGCACCCGACACACAGGTCAGCAAATACAACAAAGATATCTATCACATAGCCAAAAATCATGGCATGCAAGCCATGCATACGAGTTACATGCATCACATACATCTAGTACAAATCATATAGGGCCATACTATTCACATCATTCTCTATAAAAACAAGTTCGACGTAGAATCACATTCTAGCTAACGATGTGAACAAGGACTCTATATAAGGCACGACTATATACAAGGCACGCACACATGGTGGTCCTGCTAATCACAGGGCACCCCCTCGTGGGTTGTAGTGCAGCGCCCTGCCCGCTAGCGAAAATCACAGATTGGCTATGGAAAAATTGCTCGGGATAGCCTACTTACCTCGATCCGAGACAACCTCTCGAGAACCAGTTTTTCCTTAGCCGATGGGGTTGGCCAGATGGTTGGGCGATGCACTCGAGAGCTAGCGACAATGGTCAGGAAGACCAGTCGGGAGGGACTCGAGGCAGCCGGATCAGTGACTACTCGGATTACAAAATGTGTTTGTATCCGATACAACAACATATAATGATTTGAGTGTTACGATCCAATCTGCAACTAACCCTAAACCGATTGATCTCATCAAACCGTGATGCCGATTGATTCATCTCATGAACCGATCGACCTAGACTGTAATAGATCCAATCTACTATGACCGCATATCCACTATATGCTCTGATTTAGATCATAATTTACGCAAGATGGCTCTAATACCACTATTGGGGAACGTGGAGACTACGCTAGCCGAAAACAAAATTTTTCTACCGCACGCACTAGGAAATCTTGTAAGAGAGGGACCATATATCATTACCTCAGGCACGCAGTGCAGCGGAAGGAGAGTTGGAGTAGCGAGCCGATCCAACTCGAGCGTGCCGATCTAGTCGAGAAGCCAATTGTCGGTGAATCACCGAGCAGTCCATCCAAGGAGGTACCCGAGGTGGTGATTAGATGTGTGTAAGGGAAGCGCAGTTTCTTCAAACTCGATGGTCGACTCTAGAATATAAGAGCGAAGGTTTATACTGGTTTGGGTCTTCTAGACGATAATAACCCTACGTCTTGTGTTTTGGTATTTAATATTGTGGTGGAACTTATAAGATGGCACGATTAAGCTTTGGAGGCTTAAGGGTGTCAAAAGTAAGAAAAATACGATGAAGTTAGATAACTAGGTGAATAGATCGATAGATAGATGCCTCTAGGGGTGCCTCACCCCCTTTATATACTCAGGAGGTGAACCTAATAACCCAGGACTCTATCCTGAGTTGACCTAGGATTGCCTACCAAACTCAGGTGCTAAATTCCTAATTACAAGGATTTCGGTATAAATAAACCTCTTGATACTATATCTGGGGCTCAACCAGCTGATAAGGAGTCGACCTTCCTTATCGGCATTGAACCCCTCTTCATGGGCCGTACCGGATGGTCAATACTGGTCTTGGCCTGCCGTTGGTCTGGACTAATAAGCCCAATCATGGGGTACCTAGGGGACACATTCCCGACAGCAGTGCCCAAGCTCTTCTTAGCTTGGTTGCATAAATCTTCGACAAAACAGGCTAGGAGGAACTCTCCTTTAATCAAGAACTTTGACATCTCCGCTAAACTCTGATGGTCTTGAAAAAGTTTTTTGATCTCCTTCTCTTATGTGGGGTGCACCGTGTAGGTGCACCCACACGGTGTAGCTCCCGAGCCTTGGGTTAAATGGAACATTTAGCTCAAGGGTCAAAAGATAACCTGTAAGAAAATAACCCTTTGAAACTTTGCTTGATGAGCTCGTCTTCTGTTAGTGTTGAGACCTTACTGGGAAAAAGGCTATGACTGAGATCTTAAACTTGTGATGATCTAGAAGATGGTTGATCTTGAATCTTCGAAGAGGTCGGTGTTTAGCCACTCGGGCCCTTGATCGCCTTGGTGCTCGAGAGAGCGGGATTGATCGGGCTTGTGAGTCCTCGAGCACACTAGCCCCCGGGTGCTCATGCCTCCAGTCGAGTGAGCCCCCGAGCTTTAGGGTCCTCGAGCACACGCGAGCCCCTAAGCATGAGGATCTTCAAGCACATGCGAGCCCCCAATCATGGGGTGATGGAAATATGCCCAAGAGAATTCTGGGAGAACCGAAAGTTCTGGCCTGTGGCTAAAAGTTCCAGGTTCTAGAGCATCCAGAAGTTTCGGTTAGATCATAAGTTCTGGGCCAGCCCCAGTTTTGGTTTCTAGAGGAACCAGAAGTTTCAGTTGGACCAAAAGTTCTAGTCCTACCTGAAAGGTGTGTTCTGGATGAACCAGAAGTTCCAGGTGGAACCAGAACTTCTGGGTCAAATTAAATTCGATACAGAATGTTGTTTTTTAAAGTTTCGGTTAGACCGGAAGTTCTGCACAGAAATAAATTTATACAGAAGGCTATTTTTGGAAGTTTCGGGCCTGAACCAAAACTTCCGAGTCAGACGGATAGATTAGATCTCTTGGGCTTTAATATGATTAAAGGCCCATGAGAAGGCACTATATAAGGAGAGGAGGGGCTAGGATGAAAAGGCTGCTGTTTGTTGTTGCTTCGACCTAACCCTAGTAGCCACCTCTCCTGGCTACACCGGTTGTGGCCATCTCTCCCCTAACTTCCCTCGTGGTACTAGCATACCGGCGTGAGGTCATGCCATCTCTGTACGTGTGGATACCGTAGAGGCGCCGCTGCTACTGTGGTGCTGATCTTCCCGTGGAGGTCACCGGACTACGTCGTCTTCATCGCTAATGAACGGATGTAACTGAGCAGAGCTGATCGAGAACGCGCTTTATCAACTCTACTTCTGCTGCCCTAGCACATTTTGTGGCTAGAGGTAATGATCTATGATCCCATTACACGTATGGTTCCTGGGCGAACGGGGTAATTTTTTTGAAATTAACGCTAGCGTAACCTCCCTATAACCCAACAGTGGTATCAGAGCCTACGTGCGTAGTGTTTGATCTGGATTGATCACATATAGGTGATATGTGGTGAAAATAGATTAGATCTATTGGTTTTGCGTCAGATTTTCAGAAGTTTTGGGTGTGACCCGGAAGTTCTGGGCCAAAACAAACTTTGTACAGAAGGTTATTTTTGGAAGTTTCGGGTTTGACTCGGAAGTTTCGGGCCAAAATAAATTCGATACAGAAGGTTGATTTCAGAAGTTCCGAGTTTGACTCGGAAGTTCTGAGCCCTTTGACCGGAAGTTTTGGGCTTTTGAGCCAGAAGTTTCGGGTCTTACTCAGTCACGTGTAGATTCTACGCCTAACTTGTTTTTGTAGAGAATATTGTGACTGGTATGGCCTTGTGATGTATATGATGCATACATGTAATTTTCATAGCTTACGTGTCATGGTTAATTACAGCCCAAGGTTATTCTATTGTTGTACGACCTGCGAGTCGACATGTGATCCTTCTGCTCATGTAATTAGTATAGTGCTATTAGGTGTAATAGACTGATACAAGTTCGTGGAGACCTGAAACGTGATGACCCGAAGGACAGGAACCATAGAGATGGAGATCACCATGTGAAAAGGGCCATACTCTATCACAATTAATATGATTGCCTGTGATGTTTACTTATGTTTCTGTCATACTATTCTTTCATGTTCTATGTGTGGTAGGCATCGTTACCATGTTAGAATAGTTTCCCTCAGAAAATTAAGAGTCTTTGATGCCCTTTCTAATAGCTGCACCTAGAAAGATTTTGATCATTACATGGTAGGTCTGCCAAAGCAGGGTCCCATCTTTTATCTTAACCAGTTAGGGTGGATGTCGGACAACCACATGCATAGTATTGGTTAGCTTAACAAAGCTATCAAAACGGTTTTGGGCTTTGGAGCATGGAGTTTGGCGTCGAGGCACAGGATGCTACCTCAACGAACAAGAGTCACATTGGACGTGATTAGCAAGTTGTTGCTTACCTATGTCACTAATCTTCTAGGAGTGATGCCAACGCTCACTGGGAGTTAGTTGAATATGGATCTTGTTCTACTATGTGTCGTTAGAGGGAAAACGATTATTTTACATATAGTGGAACATCTTTTATTTGATAGAAGATTCACATAGCATAGTGCTGAACTTTGCATTTTTATTATAGATCACGGCACCTACTGCTAAGAACACTTCCACTTTTAATTTGTGATCAATTCTTAAAAAGGAAAAGCTTTCTGGAACAAAATTTATTGACTGGTATAGAAACTTGAGAATTGTTCTCAAACAAGAAAAAAAAGAATATGTTCTAGAGGAGCCCCATCCTGATGAACCAAAAGATGATGCATCTGTCGCGGATCGGCGGGCTTATGAGAAGCACGCCAATGATTCAATTGATGTCAGCTGTCTTATGCTTGCCTGTATGTCCTCTGAGCTTGAGAAGCAATATAAGGACAGGGATGCCTACGATATGATCGTGGGACTCAAAGGCATGTTTGAGAACCAAGCACGGACTGAGAGGTATAACATCTCAAAGTCTTTGTTTGCGTGTAGGTTGACAGAAGGCAGTCCAGTCAGTCCTCATATGATCAAGATGATTGGTTGTATTGAGAGCCTAGAAAACTTGGTTTTCCCCTTGACCAAGATTTGGCCACGGATGTGATTCTCAAGTGGCTCCCTGTGAGCTTCGAGCCGTTCATTTTAAATTTTCATATGAATAGCATGGAGAAAAGCATGGCTAAATTGCATGGGATGCTAAAGACTGCTGAGGATAGCATTGAAAAGAATTCTAGTCATGTGATGATGGTTCAGAAGGATAGCAGGAAGAGAAAATGCAAGGGAAAGGCTAAAGCTTCAGATGTGATCTCGAGCTCTGAGTCCAAACCAGCTGAAAAATCCAAGACTGGCCTTGCTACTTCTGACACTTGCCACCATTGCCATAAAACTGGTCATTGGCAGAGGAATTGCAAGTTGTATTTGGAAGAACTCAAGAAAAAGTAGGGAAGTGTGACTTCTACTTCAGGTATAAATATTATTAAAATTAATCTTGCTACTCGTCCATGTGATTCATGGGTATTTGATACCGGATCAATGATTCATACTTGCAAATCATTGCAGGGACTGAATAGGACAAGAAAATGCACAAGAGGCGAGTTGGATGTCCGCGTCGACAATGGTGCAAAAGTTGATGCGTTGGCCGTAGGCGTTTATTCTTTATCGCTACCCTCAGGATTAGTTTTGGAATTGAATAATTATTATTTCATTCCTGCCTTAGGCAGAAACATTATCTCTTCGTCATGTTTAGAGGAAGACAGTTTTGAATTCGTAATAAAGAACAAGTGTTGTTCGATATTTTTGGATGGTATGCTCTATGGTGTTTGTCTATTATTAAATGGCTTATATATTCTGAATCTTGAGGATACACATGTTTATAACATTAATACGAAAAGGCATCGGCTTAATGATTTGAATCTCACCTATGTTTGACATTGTCGTTTAGGTCATATAAATGAGAAGCACATGCAAAAGCTCCATAGAGATGAGCTTTTGGAGTCATTTGATTTCGAATCGTTTGACACATGTGAGTCTTGTTTACTTGGCAAAATGACTAAGACGTCTTTCACTTGTCAAAGTGAGAGGGCAAATGAATTGTTGGCTATTGTACATATTGATGTATGTGGACCAATGAGTTCTACTGCCAGATGTGGTTTTTAGTACTTCGTTACTTTTACCGATGACTTTAATAGATTTGGTTACATCTACTTAATGAGCCATAAGTCGGAATCATTTGAAAAGTTCAAGGAGTTCTAGAATGAGGTACAAAATCATACAGGCAAGACAATTAAATTTCTGCTATCGGATCGTGGAGGTGAATATTTTAGCCATAAGTTTAATGACCATCTAAAGCAGTGTGGAATTGTTCTACAGCTGACTCCACCAGGCACACCTCAATGGAATGGGGTATTCGAGCGAAGGAACCGAACATTGTTGGATATGGTCCAATCAATAATGAGTCAATCTGATCTTCCATTATTCTTTTGAGGATTTGCTCTAGAAACTGCTGTTGGGTTATGGGCCGCTATGCTAGCGCTTAATTTCAAAAATTTACCCCGTTAGCCTAGGAACCATGTGTGTAATGGGATCATGGATCGTTACCTTGAGCCTCGAGACACGCTCGAGCAGTGGAAGTAGAGTCGATGAAGCGCGTCCTCAAGCTATTCTTCCCTACTCTGTTCGTCCATCGGCGATCCGGCGACAAATATGACGCGATTCGACGATCCGGCGAACTCCACGGGAAGAAGATTAGCACCGATGTAACAACGGTGCCTCCACGGTATCCATACGTATAGGAACAGGATCACCTCACGGCGGCGTGCTAGCACCGCTCGTGAGATCCGGGAGAGAGAAGAGAGGTGGCGGCTAGGGCTCTCAACCAGGAGCAATGACAGTAATGGCAACAATGACCAGCCACCTTTTTGTGCTTGCCCCACCTCTCTTTATATAGTGCTCCATCATGGGCCTTTAATCTGTATTAAAGCCCAACAGATCTAATCTGTTCGTCTGACTCAAAACTTCTGGCTATAGCCGGAACTTCTGATCACATCCAGAACTTTCGAAAACGACCTTCTGTATCGAATTAATTCTCGACCCGGAACTTTCGGTCCAACCGAAACTTTCGGTTCGTCTAGAACCCGAAACTTCTGGCTACAGCTGGAACTTTTGGTTCATCCAGAAGACCGAACCCTAGGGCTAGCCCAGAATTTCTGATCTCATCGAATATTCCGGATGCTCCAGAACCCGGAACTTCCGGCTACAGCCGGAACTTTCGGTTCCCCTCAATTTTCTTGGGCACAATTCTATCAATCTCCCACTTGCACAAGAACTAATTCTTTACAAGATTCAAATTCCATCCCCTTAAGCGTGCGACCCGATAGGTTCATACGCAAACGGCCACAACCCCAAAAATCCTTTCCAGATTGCCGATCAATAGCGGTACCTAGCAGCACATATTGACCCCCGAATGCATATAAAGTCAAAATCATACTTTCTGAACCTTGATATACTCACACACCAATCCCTTTACCATATGACATTAGTCAAGCTCAAGGCGAGATACATGCCACCCTTGTTGGTAGCTCGACACTTCACTCGATCAAGTAGTGGATTTAATCGTGACTAACTCTTTAGTCATAGTTGCATGGCCATGCACTTTCCAATCCGACTACCTCGAGGGGCCCAGAGACGTCTCTCCCGTTATGTAGGAGGGGTAAATTCTATCTTGACCGCTCACATCCCACGACATGTTTTATGACACACCCGAAGGCAACCTTTATAACTACCCTGTTACGGAATAGCGTTTGGAAGCCCCTAAGTGTGCTACTACACATTCTGAAATCAATGACAATCTCAGGTCTAAGGACTCTGCAGGTACTCCATTAGAGATGATAACTGATGGCACATATAAAATAATAATCCCAGCAGTATCTCAAGGTGGGTCTATCCAGCTCTATGTTCACTAACATGAGTCCACATTACTGATTTGATATCTCTATATCTATGATCTGTGAAATATGATCATCAATCAGACAGATATGCTAATCTATAAATCATCACTGTCCCACATGATGATATGAGATTACGGATCGTGTAGAATAACATCATAACATAAAGAGTCTCACAAACAAGTCATCAACTTGTTGATCAATGTAAAAGATATTTATTCAAGGAACAAGATAACCAATTATCCAAATATACATCAGCATAGACAAACTAACTTCTTCTCATATGCACTCGACTCACTCACGTAAGTATCTAATACCCATAGAGCTCAAGTGCGCCTCATGCTTGGGCTGTGAGAGAGGCTTCGTCAACGGATCGGCTATGTTCAAATCCGTGTGCACCTTGCATATCTTCACATCACCTCTATCTATAATCTCACGGATCAAGTGATAGCGCCGCAGTATGAGCTTGAATTTCTAGTGTGACCTAGGCTCCTTGGATTGCGCATTGGCACCACTATTAACATAATAGAGGTCCACTGGACTGGACGCACTAGGGACAACACCCAACTCAGAAACAAACTTTCTGATCCAAACTACCTCCTTTGCAGCTTCCGAAGCTGTAATATACTCGGCTTCTGTCGTTGAATCTGCAACCGTTTCTTGCTTGGAACTCTTCCAACTCACTGCGCCTCCATTGAGATAGAACACAAATCTAGACTGCGATCTCGAATCGTTCTTGTCGGTTTGGAAGCTTGCATCAGTGTAACCATTAATAATGAGCTCCTCCTCACCTCCATAGACTAGGAACATATCCTCAGTTCTTCTCAAGTACTTAAGGATACTCTTTACTGTTGCCCAGTGACTTTCACTCGGGTTTGATTGATATTTGCTCGTAACACTTAGAGCATAAGAAACATCTGGGCGTGTACAAAGCATGGCATACATGATGGATCCGATTGCAGAGGCATACAGGATCACACTCATCTTCTCCAGCTCATCAGGTGTCGAAGGACACTATCTCTTGCTGAGAGAAATACCATGTGACATTAGCAGGAAACCTTTCTTAGAATTCTGCATGTTGAACCGTTTCAATACCTTGTCAATGTACATACTTTGGCTTAATTTAATTAGCCTTCTTGATCTATCTCTATAGATCTTTATGCCCAAAATGTATGCTGCATCTCTAAGATCTTTCATCAAGAAACTTTTTCTCAATGAAGCCTTGACAGCATCTAGCATAGGAATATCATTTCCGATCAATAATATGTCATCTACATATAAGACCAGAAACACAAGTGAGCTCCCACTAGCCTTTTTATAAACACAAGGCTCTTCTTCATTCTTGATGAAGCCAAACCCTTTGACTACCTCATCAAAACAAAGATTCCAACTCCGAGAAGCCTGCTTTAGCCCATAAATGGACCTTTGCAGCTTGCAAACTTTCCCAGCATTGTCTGGATCATCAAGACCTTCAGGCTGTGTCATGTACACATCCTCACTTAAGGTTTCCATTAAGGAAAGCCGTCTTGACATCCATTTGCCATATCTCATAGTCATAAAATACGGCAATTGCTAGGATGATCCAGATAGACTTTAACATAGCGACGGGTAAAAATGTTTCATCATAATCAACACCTTGAATCTGCCTAAAACCTTTCGCCACCAATCGTGTCTTATAGATGTGAACATTTCCATCAACGTTTATCTTTTTCTTAAAAATCCATTTACACTCGATAGTTTTTACACCATCAGGTGGATCGACCAAGTTCCAAACTTGATTCTCTCACATGGATTCTAACTCGGATCTTATGGCTCCAAGCCATTTCTTAGAGTCTGGTCCCATCACAGCTTCCAAATAGGTCTTAGGTTCATCATTATCCAACAATAATATGTCGCGCTGCCTAGTGGTCAAAAACACAAACCGCTCGGGCGCATGACTCAACCTCTACGACCGACATTGGGCTGGTGTCTCGACAACAGGCTCTGCAACATCTTACATGTCGAGGTCCGGTTCAGTAGGAGCTAAAACACTTTCTAGTGGCCCTTGAACCTCTTCGAGACGCACTGTGCTTCCACTGACCCCTTTCGAGAGAAATTCTTTTTCAAGAAAAACACCATTCCGGGCGACAAACACTTTGCCCTCTTTTCGCTTATAGAAGTAATATCCTTTTGTTTCCCTAGGATATCCCACAAAGAAGCATTTATCAGATTTAGGAGTGAGCTTATCAGACGTCAAACGCTTAACATAGGCCTCATAACCCAGATCTTTAGAAAAGACAACTCGGGACGCTTCCTAGTCCATATCTCATATGGCGTCCTCTCCACAGATTTAGATGGAACTCTGTTTAGTGTGAAAGCAGCAGTTTCTAAAGCAAATCCCCAGAAAGACAATGGAAGATTAGTTTGACTCATCATCGACCGGACCATGTCTAACAAAGTTCGGTTCCTCCGCTCGGACACTCCATTCCAGTGAGGTGTACCAGGTGGAGTCAGCTGTGGAACAATTCCACACTGCTTCAGATGATCATTAAACTCATAGCTCAAATATTCACCTCCATGATCCGATCGCAGAAATTTGATTGTCTTGCTAGTATGATTTTGTACCTTATCTTAGAACTACTTGAACTTTTCAAAGGATTCTGACTTATGCCTCATTAAGTAGACATAACCATATCTACTAAAATCGTTTGTAAAAGTTATGAAGTACTGGAATCCACCTCTGGCTGTAGAACTCATTGGTCCACATACATCAGTATGTACAGTGGCCAAAAGTTCATTTGCCCTCTCACTTTGACTAGTGAAAGGTATCTTAGTCATCTTGCCAAGTAAATAAGACTCACATGTGTCAAACGATTCAAAATCAAATGACTCCAAAAGCCCATCTCTATGAAGCTTCTGCATGCGTTTCTCGTTTATGTGACCCAAACGACAATGCCAGACATAGGTGGGATTCAAATCATTGAGTCGAGGTTTCTTTGTATTAATGTTATAGACATGTGTATCCTCAAGATTCAGAACATACAAGCCATTCAACGATGGACAAACACCATAAAGCATACCATTCAAAAATATCGAACAACACTTGTTCTTTATTATGAATTCAAAACCGTGTTCCTCTAAACATGACGAAGAGATAATGTTTCTGCCCAAGGTGGGAATAAAATAACAATTATTTAACTCCAAAACTAATCCTAAGGGTAGCGACAAAGAATAGACGCTGACGGCCAACGCAGCAAATTTTGCACCATTACCGACGCGAACATCCAATTCGCCTCTTGCGCACTTCCTAGTCCTTTTCAGCCCTTGCAACGATTTGCAAGTGTGAATCATTGATCCGGTATCAAATACCCATGAATCACTTGGACGAGTAGCAAGATAAATTTCAATAACATTTATACCTGAAGAGGAAGTCGCACTTCCCTTCTTTTTCTTTTTTTCTTCCAGATACAACTTGCAATTCCTCCGCCAATGGCCAGGCTTATGGTAGTGGTGGCAAGTGTCAGAGCTAGCAGGGCCCGACATGGACTTTCCAGCCGAATTAGACTTAGAGCTCAAGATCACATCTGAAGCTTTAGCCTTTCCCTTATGCTTTCTCTTCTTACTTTCCTTTTGAACCATCATCACATGACTTGGATTTTTCTTAAGGCTTTCCTCGACTGTCTTGAGCATCCCATGCAATTCAGCTAAGGTTTGCTTCATGCCATTCATATGAAAATTCATGATAAATGGCTCGAAGCTCGCAGGGAGCGACTGAAGAATCACATCTGTGGCCAAATCATTATCAAGTTTAGAGCCAAGCTTCTCCAGGTTCTCAACATAACCAATCATCTTGATCACATGAGGACTCACTGGACTGTCTTCCGCCAACCTGCACGCAAACAAGGACTTTAAGACATTATACCTCTCAGTCCGTGCTTGGTTCTCAAACATGACCTTCAGCCCCACGATCATATCGTAGGCATCCCTGTCCTTATATTGCTTCTGAAGCTCAGAAGACATGCAGGCAAGCATGAGACAGCTGACAAAATCACTGGCTTGCTTCTCATAAGCCCACCTTTCAGCAATTGGTGTACTATCCATTGGTTCATTAGGGTGGGATTCCTCTAGAATATAATCCTTTTTCTACTGTTTGAGAACGATTCTCAAATTCCTGTACCAGTCTATAAAATTTGTTCCAGACAATTTCTCCCTTTCAAGGATAGGTCACAGATTAAAAACAAAAGTGTTCTTTGTAGGAGGTGCCATGATATACAACAACAATGCAAGGTTCAGCACTATGCTATGTTGATTTTCTATCAAATAAAAGATATGCCACAATATGTAAAATGATCGCTTTCCCTCTAACGACACATTGTGGGACAAGATCCATATCCATCTAACTCCTAATCAGCTTTGGCATCACTGCTAGAAGATTAGTGACATAGGTAAGCAACAGTTTGCTAATCACATCATATGTGACTCTTGTTCGTTGCAATAGCATCTAATGCCCGACTCCCAACTCCATGCCCCAAAGCCCAAAACTGTTTTGATAGCTTTGTTAAGCAAACCAATACTATGCATGTGGTGTCCGACATCCACCCTATCTGGTCAAGATAAAAGATGGTACCCTGCTTTGGCAGACCCACCATCGATGATTGAGAAGCTTAGTAGGTGCAGCTATTGGAAAGAGCATCAATACTTAATTTTCTGAGGGAAACTATTGTAACATGGTAATGATGCCTACCGCACACAGAATATGAAAGAATAGTATGACAGGAACGTAAGTAAACATCACAGGCAATCATATTAACCGTGACATAGTATGGCCCTTTCGCATGGCGACCTCCATCTCCATGGTTCCTGTCCGTCAGGTCATCACGCTTCAAGCCTCCATGAACCTGTATCAGCCTATTACAACTAATAGCACTATACTAGTTACATGAGCAGAAGCATCACATATCGACATGCAGGTCATACAACATTTGAACAGCCTTGGGCTGTAATCAACCATGACACGGTGGCCATGTTATTACAAGCGAGTATCATATACTTTGCAAGGCCATACCAGTCACAACATTCCCTGCAAAAACGAGTTAGGCAGAATCTAGACGTGACTGGACTGGACCCGGAACTTCCGGCCAGCAGGCCCGGAACTTCCTGTCGAAGGGTCCGGAACTTCCGACTCAGGGCCGAAACTTCCGAAATCAACCTTCTGTACGGAATGTATTTCTGTCCAGAACTTTTGGTCCAATCAGAACTTCTGGACCCGAAACTTCTCAGTCATACCCGGAACTTCCAAAAATAACATTCTGTATCGAAAATTATTTCGGCACGGAACTTCCAGTCCAACCGGAACTTCCGAAAATCCGATGACAAAAATAATAGATCCAATCTATTTCCATCACATATCACCATATGTGATCGATCCAGATCGAACACTACGCACGTCGGCTCTGATACCACTGTTGGGTTATGGGCCGCTACGCTAGCGCTTAATTTCAAAAATTTACCCCGTTAGCCCAGGAACCATGCATGTAATGGGATCATGGATCGTTACCTTGAGCCTCAAGACGCGCTCGAGCAGCAGAAGTAAAGTCGATGAAGCGTGTCCTCAAGCTGTTCTTCTCAACTCCGTTTGTCTGTCGGTGATCCGACAATGAATACAACGTGATCCGATGATCCGGCGAACTCCACGAGAAGAAGATTAGCACCGATGTAACAACGGTGCCTCCACGATATCCACACGTACAGGGATGGGATCACCTCACACCGGCGTGCTAGCACCGCTCGTGAGATCCGAGAGAGAGAAGAGAGGTGGTGGCTAGGGCTCTCAACCAGGAGCAATAGCAGCAATGTCAACAATGACCAGCCACCTTTTCGTGCTTGCCCCACCTCTCTTTATATAGTGCTCCATCATGGGCCTTTAATCTGTATTAAAGCTTAACAGATCTAATCTGTTCGTCTGACCTAGAACTTTCGGCTATAGCCGGAACTTTTGGCCCTCAGATGTTTGGATCACATCCAAAACTTTTGAAAACAACCTTCTGTATCGAATTAATTCTTGACCCAGAACTTCCGATCCAACCAGAACTTTCGGTCCAACCGGAACTTCCTGTAGGACCGAAAAGGGGACCAGAGGCGGGGTGAATGGGCGCAAATTAAAAACGCAGTGGAAAATATAAATACCTCCAAAGCTTTCTAACTACGAGAATATCAGCCTTGCAAGTGACTTAAGAAAGCTCAGCACAAGATTGTGCAATAAAGATCACACCAGGCAAGCTGATATCTCAAAACCTCCTCAAAAGCACTCTTCAAGAATAGCAACAGGTATTCAACTCAGAACCTCTAACAAGATCTCTACTAACACGAAACAAACACAAGAATACAAAGAACAGCATTCATTGTGCAACTTGAAAAAGTGAGGAGTCATGGTGTGTACCATGGGGATGATGAGTGATTGTCAACGAGGGATGAAGAAGAAGAAGAGAAGACTTGACCGTGACGGAGTTCGCGTGCGACT
>KE373323.1:1021357-1046632 GCA_000418225.1 Zizania latifolia | reverse complement strand
AAACTGTTGTTTTCTTTGTACGATCTATTTCTGAGAGTACTTTTTGGAGGAGAGTGTATCAACTTGCAATGAGTGAATATTTAAACACAGCCTTGTGCTGAGCATCTTGAAACCACTCGCAAGTTCGATACAAGAGGTTGGAAGATTTTTGTTTTTCCGCTGTGTTTTTGTTTTTGCGCCCATTCACCCCCCCTCTGGTCGCTAGTTTCGGTCCTACATTATGCTATCGCCCGCCGCCATCAGTTGGCTGGCTGGGCTCTAGGAGAACTCCAACAACTCCTAGGATCAATTGTGCGATGTCTTCATCGCTAACTATCAAGGAACTTGGCAAAGGCCGGCCTCTCGGCACGATCTACACCAGATCCACCACAAAAGTGATGAATCCCTCTGGGACTACATTCGTCGCTTCTCCGAGTGGCGGAACACCATCGCCAGCATCTCTGACGCTGACGTCATGTCCATTTCACAGGATGGACTGAGAAAGCCATCAGAATTATTTTGCCATCTGGTGATGAACGAGCCAGCAACGCTAGGCGAGATGATCACCACCACTGAGCAATTTGCCAACCCTAAGGACGCCGAGCGGGAGTAAATGCACCGAAACACTCAGGAGTCCCTCAAAGATAAGAACCGCTCAGACGATCGTCGCCGGTCGCTGCGGCGTGAAGACCGCAACAAACCAGAATCCTCCTGATCGAAAGATCGAAAGAGAAAGTCAGAGCACGTCATGGTTGCCGAGGAGAAACCTCGATCCAAGGGTCGAGAGAACTAGGTGAGCAGGAGATGCATGACAAGCCCTGCATTTTTCATCCGAACAGCAACCACACCACCCACCGGTGCTATCAGTTGTAGAATCAAATGGTCAAAGAGGCAGAAGAAAATCCTTGGCAAGATAAGCGTCGCCGGGATGATAAAAAGAAGAAGACTCGCCGAGAGGACAAAGACGTCGACCCCCCAGCTGAAAATGACTTCTAAGAGCCCGCTCGAACGGTCTCGATGATCTTCGGCGGAGCGGTTGCGGCGGAGTCCAAGCACTAGCAAAAGCTGCTCACCCGTCACATGAACACAATTTTAGGACCGAGCATGTTAAATTTTATGTTGCCGACATCAAGACTGCCTACCACGCCGTGCTGGGTAGGCCCTCCCTCTCCAAGTTCATGGTGGTGCCCCACTACATGTACCTGGTCCTCAAAATTCTAAGTTCATTAAAGAGATGTATCATCTCGACTAGGTAGCCAACCCAGTCCTTGTAAAAAAAATAGGAAATGCAGAATGTGCATTAACTACACCGATCTCAATAAGCGATGTCTAAAAGATTCTTTCCCGCTGCCACGCATTGATCAAGTGGTGGACTCCACAGCCGGTTGTTCCCTTCTTTGCTTCCTAGATTGCTATTCAGACTATCATCAAATCAGCCTGAAGAAAGAAGATCAAGAGAAGACATCATTCATCACTCCATTCGGCGCCTATTATTATACATCAATACCCTTTGGGCTCAAGAATGCCGGGTCTACATACCAACACGCCATACAACATTGTCTCACCGACCAGATTGGACGCAATGTCGAAGCCTACGTGGACGATGTCGTCATCAAGTCAAGGGATTCAGAAGATCTAATTCTCAACCTCCAAGAAACTGTAGACAATCTCCGCAAATTCCGATGGAGGTTCAACTCGGACAAATGCGTCTTCGGGGTGCCGACTGGAAAGCTGCTTGGTTTTGTTGTCAGCAGTCGAGGAATTGAAGCCAATCTAGAGAAAATATCGGCGATCATAAATATGGCCAAGTCGACTAGCATGAAGAACATTCAATGCCTCATGGGCTGCATGATGGCACTCGGGCATTTCATCTCCCGACTCGGCGAGCGGGGAATGCCATTCTTCAAATTATTAAAAAAAGAGGGCAATTTTAATTGGACTCCGGAAGCCGACCAGGCGTTCATCGACCTCAAAAAATTTCTCACCACGTCGTCTGTTCTGGTTGCGCCGACCCCTGAAGAAGCTTTGCTTCTCTACATCTCCGTTACGACACATGTGGTCAGTACCGCCATGATCGCTGAGCGCCTAGAGGAGGGCCACGCCTACCTGGTTCAATGACCGGTGTATTTTATATCTGAAGCACTCGGACCATCAAAAGTCTGATACTCTCAGATTCAAAAGCTCATTTATGCCGTGCTCATCACCGCCCGGAAGCTTAAGCATTATTTTCAGGCACACTCGGTGGACGTTATTATAGAATTTTCACTCGGCGACATTCTCCGCAATCGGGACGCTACTAGACGGATTGTCAAATGGGCCATCGAGTTAGGTGAATATACCCTTGACTTCAAGCCTCGGATGGCCATCAAGTCTCAAGCTCTCTTCGATTTCATTGCCGAGTGGACTGAGAGTCAAATACCACCGACTGAGCACAGAGCATTGGGTCATGTATTTTGATGGCTCCCTCAGCATTGACGGAGCAGGTGCTGGAGTACTTCTGATCTCCCCTCAAGGTAAACGCCTGAAGTATACTCTTCAACTTCTATTCACGACGTCTAACAACGCAGCCGAGTATGAAGCACTCATCAATGGCTTGCGGATTACTATTTTCCTTGGAGTCAAACGCTTGATGGTATATGGCGATTCAAAATTGGTCACCAGCTAAGTCAACAAAAACTGGTCTTGCACCAGCGATAAAATGGATGCATATTGCACGGAGGTCCACAAATTAGAAGGTAAATTCTATGGCCTTGAGTTCCATTACGTCCCTAGGGATGAGAACTCGGCTGCCGATCTCCTCGTGAAGCTGGGATCTTCTCGAGCGCCAGTACCAAGCGGGGTTTTTCTCTAAGAACTTCACAAACCGTCAGTTAAAGCTGAAGAAGTGCAACCCTTGGGCACCAAGGAAACGCCTTCTGTTTTGATTATCACCGACGACACTGAGGATTGGCACCAACCCTTCATTGACTTTATCCTTACCGCCAAAGCTCCTGAAGACAAAGATTTGGCCATTCGACTTGCCCGAAGGAGCAAGCAATATATTGTTGTAGGGACTGACTTATACAAGAGGGCCATCTCCACCAGAGTACTCATGAAATGTGTTACCCGATCCCAAGGGTCGGAAATATTAAAAGAAGTGCACTCGGGCTTATGTGGAAATCATGCCGGCGCTCGCACACTAATCGGCAAAGCTTTCCGGTCTGGCTTTTATTGGTCGACCGCCAATGAAGATGCCAAGTCACTAGTCCGAAGCTACCAAGGCTGTCAATTTTTTGCCAAACAGCACCATCTCCCTGCTCAGGCTCTCCAAACCATCCCGCTCTCATGGCCGTTTGCGTGCTGGGGGCTTGATATGGTCGGCCTATTCCAAAAGGCCCCCTAGGGATATGATCGCCCATTCGTCGCAATTGACAAATTCACAAAGTGGATTGAAGTTATGCCAGTCCGAACCAGTATAGCCAAGAAAGCCACGGAGTTCATCCAAGGTATATGCTATCGGTATGGTGTTTCTAACCAGATCATTACCGATCTTGGTACCCAGTTCACTAGTAATGATTTTTTGGAATTCTGTGAAGACCGGTGTATTCAAGTTAAATATATATCTGTGGCACATCAAAGGGCAAATGGTCAATGTGAACGAGCAAATGGCATGATACTCCAAGGTTTAAAAGCCAGAGTTTTTGACTCTCTCAACAAATATGGCGGTCGGTGGATGAAGGAATTGCTAGCAGTCCTTTGGGGACTTCACACTCAGCCTAGCCAAGCGATCGGTCAGACTCCGTTTTTTCTAGTATATGGGTCAGAGGCCATTTTGCTAGTAGATATTCTCCATGAGTCACCAAGGATCCAGCAATATGATGATGGCGCCGTCGAACAAACAAGAGAAGAGGACATTGATAGTCTCGAAGAAGCTCGCATGTCCGCAGCCATTCAATCTGATCGGTACCAGTAAGTTCTACGCCGATATCATGACCACAACGTACATGGTCGGTCTTTTCAAGTCGGCGGCATGGTCCTGCGCCGAGTACAGTCTGCATTCGGTGTGCACAAGCTTTCCGCTCTATGGGAAGGTCCATTCATTGTAGCAGAAGTTACCCGACTAGGCTCTTATCGATTGATACACGAAGACGACCAACGTGTCCCTAATTCTTGGAATATCGAGCATCTTCGCCGCTTTTACCCATGATGTTACAAGCTACGTATTCTTATCATGGGTTAATAAAGATGTTTCTTTCAATTTTAAATTACTCTCATTTTCCCCTCGCTCTACCCTGAGTGCGTGCATCCTCATCACTCTAACCCAAAGTCTATGACCCGCTCTAGCTTTGGTGAGTTGTTATTGAGATCTGTTGCCCACTCGGGGGCTCGCCATTCCCCATACTATTGGCCGACCTTCTTATTTTGTTATTTTCGACTACTTGTGAAGCTGAACGTTCAATACGCGTGCACGTGGCTCAGTTTCCCTACGCTGCGAACTACAGCTATACAATCACTCAGAAATTAGAAAATGGTGGTCGGACACAGCATAATTTTAACTTCAAAATATCATTGCATTAAAAGTTAACTATATACATAGTTCTTTTCTCTACATATTTTTGATCTACTCGGCAAGTTCTTCTGGATATGACTCTAAGTCTTGGACGAGTACAGCCACCGTATCCTCCACCTCCACGTAGATCCGCTCCACGTCGGACTCCTCGACGTTCGCCAGCCACCCCGCCTAGATGTAATCCATCCGAGCAGTTGGGTATAGCGCTCGGACTATCCCGAGCGCGTGCGTGGCCGCCGACCGCATGAAATTCTAGGCTTGCTCCCGTAGACGTGTCGCCGACCCCTAGAGTCGCTCCAAAAAATGCTCCACTGTCCACTCGGCGTTGGTAGGCTCACCGTCAATCATCTTGACGAGCGTCTCCACCCCCGCCCGGACGTGGTCGAGCTGCGTCTGAATATTGCTCAGACGCATCTCTAGGTCAATGAACTGAGCGTTCACTCGCCGATGCAGTTCTGCAAAGCATCAAGACAAGTCTCAGCCAATATTTCAATTCAAAATTATTGACGATAATATTGGACGACCGTACTTTTGTACTCACCGACTGCTTCATCGGCCTTCTTCTTGGCGACTGTGGCGGTGGCCTCAGAGGCGGTGATCTTCTTTAGCTCGGCCGTCTCGGCCTTAGCTTTCGCGGCCCTTTCCTTGGCCTCATCGCGTTCGGCCACGGCCACCTCCGCCGCAATGACTGACTGCTTAGCCATGGCAGTCGCCATCTCCAATTGGGCTTCCAGGGTCGCCCAGTCTATTAATCGCCATGATTAGACTGATGCAACGCAAATACCGCCAACAGCTTATGAAGTGGCTAGATACTTATCAGAGGATCAGATGTCCAACTAGGTGCGGAGGATCTCATTGTCCTTCTCCGCCATCCTCCAGGCGGCCTCCCTCCTCACAAGCTGCTCCGTTAATCGCTACAGCAAGTACATGGTCAACTATAAATGACGGATTACAAACAGAAATTCATGTAAGTCTGACTTACAATGGTCGCACGGCCGAGACGGCTGAGTACGTCAAAGCATTCTGCCAACCCCCGATGCACTTCATCGCCAACGGGGCCCGGGCCGCCTCCTGACCACGTCGCCTTCGGCGATGGTGGCACCGCATTTTCTGCCTCCCCCACTCGGGGGTCGCTGGTCAGCTGCTCTCCCATCGCTGCATCGCCAGTCGAGCCAGCTATGGTTGGCACAGCTCTAGCATCAGTCGGGACACCGCTGGTGGGTGTGGTTGTGGTCAGCGCCCCTACAATCGGGGTCTCCGCTGGTCGGCCCTCGAGGGTTGGCGCAGCTGCGGTCAGCCCGGTAGCGGTCGTGAAGATAACCACATCAGTGCTCACCACCGTCGCCATAGTCGTTGTCGCTCCAGCCGGCGCGGTCACCACCGTGTCATCCCTTCTGCCGACCACCCTAGAGCCACTGGTCGTCGATGGGCTAGTCAAGCCACCGTCATCGGGCAATGGTTATGACGCGCTATCAAATAGACAAAGGTTAAACCTATTGCCTGCATGGTGTTCCTCAATGTTGGTAAGGCATCGACTTACCAGGTGGACTTCTGGAACACGCTCCTCTTCACCCGGGGATATTTACCCGAAGGGCCTCCCGATGGTAGAGGAGGAGGCGGTGCAGGTGGAGGTGAGGGCGATGACGACGATGACACTGTCACTTTCGCCCTACCAGCTGGCCCGGCATCGGATGTCTCCAAGTCGGCACCAGCTTCTCTAGAAAACGATGATGGCACCTTGGGTTTCCCTTGAGATGTCACTGCCATGCGCGGATTCTTCGCCGTAGGAGGACAAACGTCTTTGTCCTTCCTCTTCTTTGTCCCAATCGGCCGGTCGATGTCCTTTTGCCCCACCTTACGGGGCTGCTCGGGCAAAGACGCTAGTAAGCAATAAGCTTCTCGCCCCTGCAATAAAGACCTCATGAGCATCCGGCAGGTGATATTACCAAACATCAATGCAAAAACATAAACAAGAAGCAAGGCATTATCGCCGATCGAGGATTGAGCAACTTGTACGAGCGTGGGCCGTCCTTATTTCCGATCACCGTCTTACGGGAAAGGAGGTCCCGCACTCGCTTTGCACCCTGTTCTGTGGTCAGGAGCTCCGAGGACTCTTGAGAGGAGTCCAACCGCCCCGCATACTCGTACCCCTAGCCGCGCTCAGCTCTTGCAGGGCTGAACGCGGCGGCGCACAAAGTTAAGGGCCACGTGTACCTCAGTCAACTTCTGCTTCCGAAGCTCGTCGATCTCTCGGACAAGCTCGTTCACCTAGGCTTGACCCTCTGACCCACACTGGTCCGACCAGGTCAAGGCCTAGGCCGACACATGGTTGGTCTTTGGCGAAAGGGCTGGCTCGTGGTTCCCAACGTAGAACCACTGGGAGTGCCAGCTCTTGTTGGACGTCGGGAGGGGGACGGCGATGTACTCGGCCGCCTTACCGTCGTGGAGCTGGATCCCAGCTCTACCAATGACCCTCTTCTTTAGAAATCATAGAGAAAAGTAGCGGAAGAGGTTGAAGTAGGGGTCGATGCCAAGGTAAGCCTCACAGAGATTAATAAAAATAGAAATGTGAAGAATAGAGTTGGGGGTGAGGTTGCAAAGTGAAATGTTATAATGATGGAGGAGGCCCCAAAGGAAAGGATGGGCCGGCAAGCCGAACCCACGATGAAGAAAGGACTCGAACACCACCAGTTCGTTAGTGTTCGGAGTGGGAAAGTTCTCCCCCGCCGCAGCACGCCACAAGGACAGCGCCTTCGTCGGGAGAACTCTAGCCTTCTCCAGGAGCTGAATTCGCCGCTCCGAAGCGCTGGGCCTCATGAACTCTTTTGACCGGTCGACGTCGGCGCTGGAGTCGGTGGTCACCATCGAGACATTGCACGGAGGAGCAAGGGGCTTTAGATTAAAGAGATGCCGAGCTTTGTGAAGGCACACTACGCAATGACAGTGGCGACCGGGACGACAAGGTGCCAGTGGTAAAGTTTTAGACGAGAGGAGGATAGCGAAAGCGTGCGGCAGACAAAGTGCTAAATGGGATATTTATAGTCGACCGCGCGATGGTTCGGGCCCCCACTCCACCGTAATCACCTCGAGACAAGCTTGGAAAGCGAGCCCGCGTTATTTCTCGCCAGTCGAACCACCACGACGACCCCATTTGATCGCTCAAAGCAAATCAGATGGTTGCGCACAGGAATCGAACCGATGCCCACTCCAACCAACATCCGCAGCCCAGGCGCCTGGGAGCTCATGCGCCCTTTCCCATAAATCGAATCTGTCAAGATCCTCTCCGCCAAACACCACTTCGCGAGGACTGCCGTGGACCCCACGTATTCCATTACTGTTGCAGCCGCCAGTCTGACATCTTTTCCCACCGAAACCTCCATAGATCCCGCGTATGTCTGCAGTTGCCAATATGTGGCAACTGGCGCTTGTCTCGCCAAAATCTCTGTGGGCCCCATGTTCCCTTGCAGCAACTGGTGCCTTTTTCACCAAAACATCGTGTTCGCCGAATCGTTGTGGGACCCACCTACTCCTCTACCCCCGACAACTCCGCCTGACGCCATGTTCGCCGAATCGTCGTGGGACCCACCTACTCCTCTGCCTTCGACAACTCCGCCTGACGCCGTGTTTGTCGAATCGCTGTGGGGCCTACTTACTCCTCTGCTCCTATCAACTCTGACTGACGCCTTGAATGGCTCATTCACTCCATTACGCCAATGGACTCCAGTAAACGTCTTTTCGCCAAAACACTGGAGATTTGAAACATCTCTCAACTCCTGCGAGCACCCGATCATCAAAACACTCGGGGGCTCAAATTTCTCCTACCTCAATGAGAACGGAGCAAAATTTCAGACCTTGACGCTTGTTTCTCCAAACAAACCTTCAAGCTCAGGGGCTACACCCGACAGGTGCACCTGACCGGTGCACTCGCTTAGTTGATAAAGAAAAATTCATCAAAGATTAGCGCTCTTTACAACTTCTCGACTCCATCCTAAAGATTTTTGCCTTTCTGCCACAAAGAGCTCGGGGGCTCCTGTCAGGGATATAACCCCAGGGTACTCTTCGAGTGCATTCATGACGATTAGACAGAAAACGGGATAGAGAAGGCAGAGCATTAAATACGACCTAGAAGGGGTCCCGACCGCCAGGACTCGGGAGGACTCCCGACCACCAGGACTCAGGAGGACACCCGACCGCCAGGACTCAGGAGGACACCCGACCGCCAGGACTCAGGAAGACACCCGACCACTAGGACTCGGGGGTTCGTTCAAATAGTCGGACCACCTCATCAATAGCAATAAAATCCAGGACGTAACGGTCAAGTCAATGTAGCGAATAATCGCTGTACTTATTAGCCCACGATCCTAGGTGATTTAAACCGATTTAAAAGAGAATAATGGGGCAGATAAAACCCTGAACGGTAACCTCCCAATCCCTACAGTATATAAAGGGATCGGGGGCACCTTTCACAGGGGGCGGATAGGCGAAGGTCTTTTCCAGACTTACGCTCACTCGCTTAAGATCCATTTCAAGCTCTTTTTCTCATATTCACACACACAGGATTAGGGTTATTATCTTCCGGGAGACCCGAACCTGTCTAAAATCTCTGTCTCTTATTGCGTGAGGCAACCATTGAATCGCAAACACAAACTTCCTCATACACCTACATAAATCTTATCCGTGGGTAACCCCATAGGATACTGTTGTTCTTACGCAACGACAGTCCATGACCAAGTCCATCGAGAGCTGCCAGGACTGCAATACCACCTCCATAAAGTCATCGAAGAGCAACCAGCAATTTTTGAAATGAAAGAGTCTTGGCCTGGGAGGCGATGGTAGCTGTACAAGACAAAGTGGTGCATGATCTGAGACCGAAGAGGATAAGCTGTTGAGAAGGAACTCCGTGTGTGCTAAAATCCAACTCGTGGAGGCAAAACAATGGTCGATTTTGGATAGCGTCAGGGCAAAATAGTCTATATTAATCATGCTACCGTAGTCCAAAGGGGCAAAATAGTCGAAGGGCCCGTATTAGCTCAAATTAGTTCACTTTTGTGGACTAATGGGCTAACCATTAGTTAGCCAATGAGCTAATAGTTAGTTCACCAATTAGTTGCACTGTTTGAATAAACTAAAACTAATTTTTAACTACTAACTGTTAGTCCATGGAATCCAAACAGGTGCTAAAGACATGTTGTGCCATGAGCTAGCTCGAACCCTCTTTTTATTCGGATCTTGTCATATGTATGCATTCATGCATGTCGGTTTCTTCCTCTCATCCTCTGGTTTCATAATTCTTGTTGTTTTAGATATGTACTTATTTATATATTAAGAAATAATTAATTAGTATGTATTTTTATGTTTTGTTCATATTAAAATAATTATGTTATAGTTATAGTTAATGAGTTTATATGTATGCAAGGATATATAAGTCTAAAATGATCTCTTAATTATAAAATTTCAACCGTTATTATCTAAAGAATCTAAACTTAGAAAATCAAGAAATATAATCTAGTGAATGGATCAATGAATCCAGCTAATCGAATAATTAATCTAGCGTTATCTTTCGTAAAAAATTGATGATCTATCAATATCAAATGACTTTTTCTTAATTATGTTGTTGTCCTATAATAATAATATGTAGAACTATTTAAGATTTTAAATCAATAATATGTAACTCTAGATAAAAAATAAAGCCATTTTCAAGTGACAAATTATAAAATGTTGACATCTGATGTACGCGTCGCCGCTATTGTTTACGCACACACGAGCACTGAAGCGAAAGTAGTAATGGTGTTCTAGGTAGCTGTGAATGACCGGTGAGGGAAAAAATCTCCCCTTTCCTCGCTATACTTAGGGTATTCACAACGCTCCACGAGCGTGGCTTCAACCTGCCACATTATTCCATAGCCTTCACATTAGTTTAGATAGTGGTTCCAAGAAAGAGCGTAGTATATAGAGGCACCAGTGGTTTGCTAAAAAGTGTGCTGAAAAGTGTCACAGTGCTGCAACGCCCGTTGCTCTAGCTCGGTTCTTTTGTAGTTTCTTTCTTTCTTGTTCTCTCTTCATTTCGGCGCCACGTGAATAGAAAAATCAGGGTCCTTTTCTTAGGTTCAGTCTGAAGTTAGAATCTGATGAAGAAACAGAAAACGCCTCCGGACTAATCCTAAATCTACCCACCCTTGTTTCCTTCCTCCTTATGTGAATTGGTCAGGAGAGCTTTTGACATTTTGAGCTTTATTAATTTACATCATAAGTTTTATATTATAAGTTGTTTTATTTTTTATAAGTCAATCTTTTCAAAATGTGATCAATTTTATAAAAAATATATAAACAAATATAATATCAAATTAGTTGTATTAAATCTATCATAAAATATTTTGTATTTATTTGATATTTTAGATGCTAATATATTTTTCTTTCAACTTGATAAAAATTATAGAATTTTTAAAATAAACAATTTGCCTACTAGAGCTCTGTTACGGTACACCCATTACCTTTTAAGAGGTAATACTTAAGATTAATCTAGATCATTAATTTTAGTTAGGATTAAAAATAAACTAAAATTAAAAATACTTGGTGATCGGCGGATAATTAGAAAGTCAGCGCAGAAAATTAGAAGGTATGTGTAAAAAATTAGAAAGTCAGCGCATAGAATTAGAAAGTCTGTACAGAAAAATCAAAGATAAACTGTCACCATCTTTAATCCTAGCCATTAGATCAAAATAAATGAACTGTCTATAATTTTTTTTAGTGTACCATAAAACTTACTTACTACAGAAATTAGAAGAAGTAGACCTATATGCATTTCCTTATTGGTTAACTCCCGTCCGATCCCATCCCATCCCACGTCGCGCTGTCAGCCAAAGCTATAAATGACGAAAAAGTCGCTGCGACATCTTTGACAAATCGGGGAATGAGAGTAGGCGAGGATGTAGCTCCGATCTCACACGACACGATGGCTCCATACCTTCTAGAAGGACTCCTCGATCTCTCCCTTTCTCCCCTCGCGATCTTCTTGTTGGTGCATGACAGCAGCAGCAACAACATGGGTAGCTCGATTTCGTGGTTGACAAATAAAGGAGAGACAAGTACAAGGAAATCAGAGAAGAGCCTGCTGTCCCGCTGTTCTTGAGTTGGAGCTCTCAAGATACGACAGAAAAGAGAGAAAAAAAGAGGCTCCTGCTTTCAATTTTACTATGGGCAGATAGTTATCCTTGTGGTGAAAGATTACATGTGCAAAAAAATGGAACGATTAGGCCTCTGGTGCACACGATATGATCGGTGTGTTAGAGTGTGTTTAGTTTTAGAGCGACATAAAATAGAATAAATCTATTTTTAGTTTTAAGCATAGAATGGAATAGTTCTATTTATTAAGGAATAAGTCTATATAACTCCTCACGTATTGCTGATTGATTACTTAACCTCCTGATCTAATACGTACGTCCAACATGACATGCCAGCAGGACAAAACCAGTTTGCAAAACCACCTTAGGAGGTTAAGTAAACAGTATATATTTAAAAGGTTTAGGGGGTTAAACACCTGGTTTATTAGGTCAGAGATTAAGTAATCAATCAACAATACGTGAGGGATCAAGTAGACTTATTCTATTTATTAAATATGATGATTATTTAGTTTTAGAGATAAAACTATTATACTTTTATTGAAGAATCCCTCTAGAGTTGACGTACGTATAGATCTGTTCGAGGTTTCGCATGCCGGGTGAGACAAGGGAGAGGACAGTGAGTGAAGTTTAGTGAGTAAACAACGAGGGAGTGGTGGAGCGACGCCACCAGCTCTGTCGATAAGTCCATCATTCCGTCACAGAGGCAGCCATGCTGGACGTGAGGAGTACAAACGCGCTAGGATAGCTACGTCCAGTTAATTTAGCTAGGTATTCACTCTACAACATAACAATCAAGTATTTGTAGTAATATGTGCTATGACTTCTTTAGGTCTTTTTGGGATAGCTTAATTGGATATTCTGTATGCGTTTGGCAAACCTAATAATTATTGATGTTGATTATTATATTTTAATAGTGAAAAGATTTGAAGGCGACTGTGTCTTTTATAGTTTTACATAGGGTAATAAGTAGATAAGAAATGGATGAACAAAATGATGAAACAATGAAAACTCCTACAGCCTTCTTCAACTGCAAAAAAGTCACATTCTGTGTGTCAATTGCAAAACTGCACGCTTGAGACTGAGCAATCCATGAAACTGTCCACGATCCATCTAAGTTATTCAAGCTATATAGTGTAATATTGCCGATATTACTTACTACGGCATTAATTCTAAACAAAAACAATGAAAACTCCATCATTTTCCCTTTATGCATGTATGCGGTTTGCATAAACATAAGCATAAATTCTTAGCAGACAGACTTACGACAGCTGATGAGTTGAGAAATGGAATTATTTTTTGCAGCTTCATAAGTTAGAGTCTCAATCTTATTCAATAAACGTACTATAGTTTAGCAAGAAACTGGAATGAACGAATGGTGATCCATGCTCCCCGAGAGAGTATTCCTAGAAAGGTTTAACTTGTGACTATGCTACTGCAACCCCAAATCTTAGGAGAGGAAGCAGGGTTGCGACGACGAGTGGCGGGCACGAGGCATGGAAGGCCAGTGAGCACCGAGCGTGGGGAGGTGTGGCGGACACCAAGGGCAGCCAGGCGCTGGGAGCGCCGGGTGCGGAAAGGCCGGTGCACGCAGAGAGGGTGAGGGGCGCCTCACACGTAGAGGGCGGTAGTCGGCGGGCACGAGGAGGGCTGTGTGCGCTAGCTGCGGAGAGGGAGGGGAGGCGACGACTGAGAGGAGGGAGCGGAAGTGGGAATGAGGGTGTGGACAGCCATATATATAGATGGCATTTTGCAGGTAATTCTATCTACTTCAAAACTCTGCCCCAAATAATCTGTATGAGCTTCTGGCCATCCGCTTTCACTTGTCAGTTTAATTTTCTATTTGGCTGACAATTTAATTATTTTTCGAGCAGAAGGAGACCTAGTCCTATGTCTTTCTAAAACCGACAGTTCAAAATGGACTATTCTAACCAAGCCGCCTACCCACGTCGTCTTGGTGATGGCTTGGGCAGCTCTTCACCATCCCTCTCCCCTCCCCTCGCCGCCGCCGGAGCATGCCACCGGGCTCGTGCGGTCATGAGGAAGGCGGCGGTAGGATGTTTTTCTCCTTCTCTTGCTGTTTTTTGTGGGAAAGGCGGTGGGACTCCAGGGCTATATCTGGCACGAGGAGGGCTGGATTCCGGCTAGCTGGTGCACACTGGGTGGCGTGAGTTGTCAGTGCCCGTGGCTAGCAGGTTGGCGTCGGCTTAGTGGTGGATCTGACGGCCTCCTTTCCCCCCAGTCGCTGCTGCCCTTCCCCCAGGCGAGCCATGCTATTTTGGTTCCGGTTGCCGAGGAGGAGTGCTACCGTTCCCCCTCGCCATCGCTGAAGCACACCACCGGGCTTCTCATGCGGCTGCGAGAAAGGCGACGGTGGGGCCCTTTCTCTGGCAGGGAGACAGCTCAGGGTTCAAGGGGCTAGATCTAGCCATTTTCTAGCTGGCATGTGCAGTGGTGCCTGTGGTGAAGCTTCAGTGGGCCTACAGGTGCGTGTGGAGTGCCCTGGCTTGGGGCGAGTTGGCGCGCCTGGCGAGCGCCGGCATGAGGATCTCCAATTTCTGCATTTGCTGCATTGATCTATTGAGACCGGCTTTGGCGTCGTGTGCCTGCTTGGCGGTCTTCTTCTTGCTACCAAAGGGCCACCGGTCTTGATGGCATCTTTAATGGTACCCATCGAGTGCTAGCTTCGAGGTCGACACAGGAGGATCAGATCTAGAAGGTTCTAGGCATCTTGGAGTGGCGTGCAAGGGGCCTCGACGGTGGGCATGTCTGGTTATGGTCGGAGGCTTTGTTTTGCCTTCGCGTCGTCCGTGTTGAGCCTATGGTTGACACGATCGGCTTCATCTCAGCAGTGTAGGGGTCGCTTCCTTCTAGCTTCATCTCCTCCCTCTCCTTAGAGCTCTTCCTCTCTTGTGGCTGCCTTTCTTCTCGGTCGTGAAGCACTCCTCGGTTAAGGCAGAGTTTTGGCCTAGAAGAAGCTTTACTTGCCTACTGTTGTTGTCGGCATGCGGGAGTGGTGCTGGCTTGGTTGGGCAACAGGGGTGTAAGATCATGCTTTCGTCCTGGAGTCTTCCGCTGGCAGGACGCTTGCTTTTAGTGGTTGTTTTGGTTGTTGTGGCGGTTGAAGGGCATTTTCAGGGTTGGGAGGGTAAGCTACAGGCGAAAGCCTAGCTCAACAATGTTATGCCAACAGCGATGACACTTTCGGGTGCAATGGTCCTTTCTTAAGGCCTTGTCGAGTAGCCGCCCTCTTTTCCGCGAGACTCTTCAGTGAAAACCTAGCCTAAGACTCTTAGGTGGATGATGACAGCGTTCTTGCATCGTAACCTCTTTGGAGACGTCATCATGAAGGTCTCGTGTGTTGGTCTCTTCTGCTAGCATTGATCGGTTTCACCTAACGGTGACTGACTCGATGTTAGTGCTGTCTTTGGGTCGTAGGTTGGAACTGCTAGTCTGTGTTGGAGTGCTTTTTATTTTTTTCCTAATTACAATCTCTCATGGCTGTAATCTTGTAATTTTCTTCAGCTTTATTAATATAAACCTTACTATCTTATGTGGGTTGCTTAAAAATGGACTATTCTTGATAGCTTGTTTTATAGGTCTGTTTAGTACATGTCATTCAAAAAAAACGCCGGTTCATCTTCAAGGTCCGACGTTTAACTAGGCTTACATGGTGACTATTCCATGCCATTTTCTCGAGCTTTGACATTAGACCGAAGACGATTTTTTAATTAGAGATAAATACGCCAAATTAGTGGCATGGTATACTTCTCTATGGGTGGTCAACTAATTCTGCCTCGGTCCTACTTCCTTTTTCCTGGTAGGAAGTAGCGCTCGGTATTTTTACAATGGAAAAAAAATTTGGTAAATTTTTTATATTTATATTCATAGTCCTATAGTCAAAACTGCCAAAATGTCACGCCCCTCTCCGGACAGACCTGGCCATACCGAGGCAGGGCTAATGATACTGGACCAAATCAACTTCAAAGCTGACGTTTATTTAGTCCAGTAGTAGTCCATCGCTGACGTGCATAATATTTTACATAGATAATCTTACAAAATGCCATATGAGAGATACCTCATGGCCACCAATATTACAATACACCACAACGGAAGCAGTTAACTATAACTCCTATTATCACTCTTGGTTGGGAACTAGGAGCGAAACCCTATTCTTCACAGAACTTCTCTTCTTCTCCAAAGTCTTCCTCTTCAGTGTTGGCAGCAAACTGCTCCTCTTCATGGAGCTAGCCTTCAAGGATTAAAGGTAAAGCAAGTGGATGAGTTTGGACGTACTCAGCAAGTCTTAGAAAGAGATTATAGATATGAGGAAAAACAAGGGCGGCTAAAGCTTAATAAAAAACCATGCAAGTTAAATTGACTAAGTGACCCATAATCTTCGGCAGAGGCCCTGACCTCTAGGTTTTCTCAAAGTGATAAATAGTTCATTTCAAATTTCCGAAGGTGAGACTATGGCTCAACCTCTTTCCATCTTTCCATATTTATTCATCAACTTTTCCATAACAGTCTTTCAAACATTTCTCCATCACCATAACAATTATCGTTTGATATACCATCATACTGTTTTGCTCGCGAAGCGAGACTACCCCTTCCGGTATCTCCTCCTGACTCCACAGTCGACAAGCCAATGTTATAAAACCAATTTATCTCTCATTCTAGTGGTTAAACCTTACCCTCTCACTATAAAGCCATTTGACTTTTCGAACCACACAGGCTCATTGTCGACCATAAAAGTTGACCGTACAACCTAAGGGTGTACTCTGGTAACACCCCTTCCTACAAATTAGATTTATTACCAAAAGCCAAATCCCAAAGCTACGCATGGGCAACTATCAGGACACACGTCCATGACCATGGACGTCTGTTCGAACAGATTATAATTCAATTGAAGGTGTACGCTTTTATCCTTATAACATGAGCTTACTCCTACTATCTGTAGAATAGAGGAGGTTCATGACAAGGCTTTTCTAAAACCGACCTAGAATAGTCCATTGCTACGTAGACAGGTCCTCCTGACCAAGGAATTTGAAATCCCGCGAGTGCTCCCACCACTGACACCTAATTGTTACCACCATCTCAACCAATCAATCATTAATCAAATCGTTAATCAGATCATAAGTGCTACATAATCATAGCTCACCATAGTCACCCTGGTGATTTCACATCCCTAGCAATTGCAAACCATCCTAGTCCCACTAAATACTTGTCCAGGGATAGAGCCATTATACCTGTAAGCCAAACAAAGTTAGGCCTCTAACGTAACGACAACGCCTAGCAATTTATAAACATTCTCCATTTTCCCCCCTTTTCATCCCAACCCAATTTGATATTTTAACAAAAACGAAATCATTGATAATTCCATTTTCACCCACACGCAGTATTCATTTTGCAATTGTAGTATTGGTGAGAGTAATAAAACGAGTTTTGACCGTTTTAACACTCGTCGGTACAATTGGATGAGGTTACAGCGGTTGCAAAGGTTTAACATGGATTTCAGATAAACAACAATCAAGGATAGGCTAAGTGCGATAAATTTTAGGTTTTAGTCGACTTGATCGCTCAGGCGATCGTTGTTAATTTTTCATGTATATAGGTGCGTCTGTCCTAAACATACATTTATATAAAGTTAAATTTAACGTGTTAGAATCAAGCATGATCGAACGAAGACTTGCCTTGGTCTGAAAGATATTACAGATCGTCGATAGGTTACCTTCAAAGCCTTTGGGTCTGGCTAGAACAACAAACGTAACATCACAAAAATGAAAAGCATATAAAAAGTTTATGAAAGTATTTTTATTGCATCCTAGGTTGAAGTTTGGAATTTTAGAAATTATTATAAATTTGAACGGAGCAAATCGGAGCTCAAACGGATTTTTAATGAATTTCCAAAGTTTTATTATCATCTGAAAAACAGGGAAAATGATACTGCTTAAATGGGCCGGCTGGTTTTAAAATTCAATAATGAGAAAAGGTACTGTGCTACCGCACTTGGGCTGGCCTGGTTGGCTGAGGTGCGCTGCTTCTGGGCCAGAGATTGCTAGCCCAATAGAATCGGCCTGCAGCGCGCATGGACGCCACGCGCAGGCACGCGCGCTCCGCGCGGCAGCTGCCGCCTAGGCCCCAGCTGTCGGGGACAGGTGTGGGAGCTGGGCCGCGGGAGGCTGGCACTTGCGGGCGATGCGCTGGCCCAGCACGGCACTCTAGCGCGTAGGGAGCGCTAACTACGCTGTCTGCGTGCGCTGATTGTGGCTAGCAGGTAGGCCCGTTGTGGCAGCGGCAGGGAGCAGCGCGAGCGGGCTGGCGGCAGTGGCCTGACCTGCGGGGCCCTGCTGACAGGGCGATGAAACAGAGCACTGCGCCCGACTGGAGGTTGAAGAAAGCTACCGACGGCCATGGTTTCTCTAGGCCCATTCTCGGTCTATGAAGCTCCGATTCGCCCGAAACTTTACCAGCAGCTACCTTTAGTCCATCCGAAACTATCCAACGGCCAGATTCACGCTTAGAGCTATGGATTGGTTATACGGGTGTGCCCGGCGATGACTCGGTCAGACAGCGTGGGGGACAACGGTGGGGCTCCGGCGATAATTAGCACCCGATTTCACCAGATTAGGACTACCCTTGGTACCCTTCACCTTCCATATCTAGCTACATAACTTCAGAGAGACCTAGCGACGATGAACCGAAAAGGTTTTGGGGCTCTCGTCGCCGGCTAGCTCTAGGGGTAATCTGCTGCAGCTAGCTAGCGGAACTCGTTCACCTACCTGGGTAAAAGCTAAAAACGCAAGGGATCGGAGAGAATTGATACCTTCACGGTTGGGGCAGAAAAAAGGGGAAATGGTGATGGCGGTGACAATCTCCAGCGGTCGGCACGGTTCTGCATTGCTGGCTGCGAAAACGAGTCCGGCGAAACGTGCGGGTCACAAACGTGCTACTGGTTTGCACAAAGGAGCGGCATGGGAGGGGTAAATGGACACGTACCAGGCAAGGTGATGATGAATCCCCAGCAAACGCTAGTCGAACTCGCGACGAATTAGGGGAAATCGAGAGCGATTGGGGCGATTGGAGACTGTTGGTGCGGTTAGGGAAAGTGAGACGCGGCAGAAGCAGGGCTTGTATAAGCTTGGCGAGTCAACGACGGAGCAGGGGAAACACTAGCGATCTTCAGGAAATCGAACCCACGAGGAAGGTTCGTGCGTCATGGCTATAGTGGTGCGGAGGCGATGGCGAGACGCTAGGTGTGGGCCAGCGCGCTACTCTGCCGTACGTAGTGCTGTGCACGCATAGCACGTAGTACGGTGGTGACGCGGTTGTGACGCGGCGTGGTGTGGACGGCCAGGATTGCGACGCAGGCACAGGCGAATAGTGACGATGTGGCGCGGGCGTAGGCGCTGTAGCAGCGGGTCAGTCTGGCTCGGTGCACGGTCGACGCGGATGCTGTGCGGACGCGGGCGCATGCGGGGCGCGGGTGGCATGTGCAGCGCTGCTGCCAGGCATGGCGCAGAGCGGATGGTAGGCGCGCACACGGCGACGGCCTGAAGCCTGGTGGGGCGGCGTGATAGACCTCCCCTCTTAAAAAGATATCGTCTTAAGATCGTGCAAGTTAGACGAAAAGCTTAGGGTATTCTGTTTACATATGTTCTCCTCTTTCTCACGTAGCTTCAGTTTCTTAGTGATTACTTCTTTATACCCTTCAAAATTTGGTGACCTTTTATCTGGTTAGGCATTCTTTTATATCCAGGATCCGGACTAGGTGCTCCTCGTAGGTCTGATTTTCTCCAATGGTTATGTATTGTAAGAGTACTTGTTCTTCCAGTACCCTTAGGCACTTCTTTAGCTAAGAGACATCAAACACATCGTTCACATCTGATAACAGGGCAGGTAGCTCGAGTTGATATGCTACCTCTCCTCGTCGGGCGGCAATAGGATATGGACCTATATATACTGAGATGCCAACTTTCTAGAGATACAAAACTTTTTAACTCTCCGTAGAGGTGATACTTGCAAGAATATCTAATCTCTGACTTCAAACTGTAAATGTCGATGATGATTACCAGCAGAGCTCTTCTATTAGCTTTGAGCTACTTGTAGCTTACTATGGAGTATCTTTACCTAGGTCACCGTCGATTCAAAGACATCTGACCCAATTACTTGGTTGTACCAGTTGTATCCTAACATAAGGGTGTTCTGCACTTTTGCCCGTATACTAGTTTGATAGCTGTTGTTATAGGAAAATTCAGCGTATGACAGGCATAGATCCCAGGTATGCTTGAACTCTAGGGCACATGCTCTTAACATGTCTTTTTTTAAAAATCTGATTCACTCTTTCGGTTTGGCCATCTGTTTGGGGATGGTATGCCGTACTGAAATTAAGATGGGTACCCAAAGCTTCATGGAGTTGCTCCCTGAACTTAGAGGTGAATTGCGTACCTCTATCTGTTACTATCTTCTTGGGTACACCATGCTGACATACGATACGACTCATATATAATTTGGCCACTCCTTGCCATAAAAAGGTAGCCTTGACTGGTGGAAAATGCGCTACCTTGGTTAGGCGGTCTATGATTACCCACATAAAATCATACCCATGTTGAGTCCTAGGCGATCTTGTTATGCAGTCCATTCCTATTTCTTCTCATTTCTATTTAGGGGTATGCAGAGGTTGTAATAAACCGGTAGGCTCTTAATGTTCGGCCTTAACTAGTTGGCATATGTTGACACTAGAATTTAGACCGGTGCGTCATCGGCTAGGAGCACGGGGTGACAAAGAGCCGATGGGCCACCGATGGAGGCTTTAACAGGCTAAGACAGGTCACGAGTGGCGTGGGCTGATACTTCGTTATTAGTTTTTATTTCGTTAATAAATAATTGAGTCAGTTAGGATTCTGCGTTATCTCTAGATGACGTGTCAACCCAACTATAAATATGTAAGCCTGGGGTCATCGTAAACACACACAATTATGTCAAACAAACCATTCGACGCATCGCCAACTATTAGGTACGTAGCATTAGAGCGATTCTCTGCTAGATCTATGGCTGCATTGGTTGAGTCTGATCTCTAGCTTCAATGGAGGTAACCCATTGATAAACTGATTCGTATGTTCATGGCTTTTTTGGTTGAGTCTGATACTGTGATCAGATGTAGTAGGATTGCTAGTTATCGGTCAAATATATTGATTATTATTCTTTTATCGTGCTCTATAGATTGGATCTCTGATTTGCCAATCATGACGTTTTGACTCATCGAATTAGATTAGATCCTGTGTCAATCGACAACGGCACGCTGCCTCGGTTAGGTCCGATCTATGGAGTTGATAGGGTTATATATGGGACGATCTGGCTTGATATGTTAAGACGACGTTTGTCGGAGTTTTAGCCGGTGAATTAACTATCACTCTGTTAATCAAATTTATTATGATCTTTACGCTCTTAATAACCTATCTTTATGCTGCATTGGTTTAGTTCAAACTATAAAGATTGGTATTGTCGAGTTATATCACTGGAGCCGATTAGCAGGGTTTATTGTTTTACATGAATTCATCCTAATGCATCATGATTCTCGTACGTGCTATCACTACCGATGCTGATGGGCTATCATCGATAGCGTTAGACATCTCATGCCTGTTTTCTTGTCAATTACAAGGTCAAATTGACTGGCATGCCTACTAACACCTTCGGGTTATTTATGACCTGCACTAGAGCTAAGCAGACACTTCTAGGCCTTCGAGTGTGAAGACATAGGATACCTGTGATTTTTATGTCAACATGCTTCCTTGGCACGCCCGGTGGGACAATTTTGTAATCAAATTGGTTTTCTTCATCGGCATCATGGCCGGGAAAGAAATTGAACAAAACAACAGTGCTGTCATCCCGGTCACCCTAGAACTTTTGACCTATGAACAGCGAGCAGAGGTACAGTAGAATGTTGCAGATTTTTAGAAGCTGTGCTTAGAATCCTTCAGTATGACTCAGCAAGAGGCGATCCAGAAGAATCAACTGCCGATCCTGTCCCTCCATGCCGAGTCCAGCAGTCAGAGCCTGCAAAGATCATTTTAAGATGCAGTCAACGAAGCAGTTGGCCATGCACTGATTAATCAATCTGGCGTTTTGGTGAATACTTTGCACGGGTTAATCAAAAAGACGATAGATGATTCCGCCGATGATAGCCATTCCTCCGCCGATAACAGCTATTCCACCATCGGTGACATACGGGTTAGAACGCAATACGATACCAAGTTTGATACCACCAACCCCTACACCGACTGGTACGTTGCCTCAGGCATACTAACCTCCGGCGAGTGCACCTCCACCGGGGTATCATTATATGGCTTATTACGGTCCTCCGTGACAACAGATGAATTTTGAAGGAATGATGCCCCAAAATAATTATCAAAGGGCAGCAACACCGGTGCCATAGTATCCGGCGTCGAAAGAGGACGACTTCTCCTTCAAGGTTATAGAAATTAAGAGAGATCAGTCTGGACTCAAGCTAAAAGAGCAAAGTTATATGTATCGGCATCCATACCCAGACTGGTTTGATACGGTGCCATTACCAAACAAGTATAGGGTCCTAGACTTCTCAAAGTTTTCTGGTCAAGACAATACATCGACAGTCTAGCACATCAGCCATTTTCTTGTGCAATGTGGAGAGGCATTGGCTGAAGAGGCTCTCAGAGTTAGGTTTTTTCCGTTGTCTCTGTCAGGATCGGCTTTCTCTTGATTTTCCTCTTTACCGCCAAACTCAAGGGATGGGCTGATTTACAGAAGAAGTTTCACAAGTATTTCTTTGTCAGGATCTAGGAGATGAATTTGACAGACCTGACAGTCATAAAACAGTGCATGGATGAATCGGTCCCAGATTATATTCAATGTTCCACGATGTGAGAAGCCGATGCTACAACCTCAGCCTGACCGACTCTCAATTGGCCAAATTGGAATTCCAAGGCCTTTTACCGCTGATCAGGGAGAGGTTTTCATCTCAAGAGTTTGACAGCCTGTCACATTTGGCGCAAAGGTTATCGGGCCATAAAAGCCAATTCCAAGAAATACGTAAAGAGAAGACATAGAAGCGGGTAGCACAAGTATAGTTTTATCCATCGGACTCAGAGCAAGAGGACTCTTATGATGATGTCGTGTTGGCCAAGTGGGATAGGTTGAAGAAAACAATAACCTGCCTGTGGGTTAAAGTCACCAAGAAGGAACAAAGATATGATTTTGACATCAGTAAGGTGGACAAAATCTTTGACCTGCTTCTAAAGGAAAAGCAGATCCAACTCCCGCCAAATCACGTAATTCCATCGATAGAAGAACTAAAGAAAAGAAAATATTATAAGTGGCACAACACTGGGTCCCATAGTACAAATGAATACAAGGTTTTCCATCAATAGATCCAGTCCACCGTTGAACAAGGGAGGATAAAGATCGATGAAGCAGCAAAGCCAATGAAGATTGACGGAAACCTCTTCTCGATGAACATGATGCACATCAGCTCACCCGGCCCCCAAAAAAAAGAGTACGTGTAAAGTACCGTCTAGGGTCGCTTGAGCAAGAAACTTTGGACAATCGGTGTGTTTGAATTGAAGATAGATGGTAAGAGGATCAAACCCTATACAAAAGCCCCGATGGTGCCTAGAAGGTTTAACATGGAGTCAGAAGAGGAGGCTCCAATGGTAGAGGCATCGAGAGCAATTAACAGGTGAGTACGAGGAATATCGGCAGAGCAAACAATGGGTAAGAAAAGAATGGTGCCCGTAGAAGAAAGCTGATATAGAAGACAAACCGATGGGGGTAAACATGGTTTTTATATTATCAGCAGAATACAGGGCACCTACATCGAGCAGTGAAGAAGAGGAGAGACAATCGACTACACAATTATTGCTGCAACCACAACAAGCAACATTTGAAAAGCTAGAAGAAGATGAGCATCGACATTTGAGACCTTTGTATATCAAGGGACACATAGACGGAAAGCCGATGACAAAAATATTGGTCGATGGAGGAGATGCCGTTAACGTAATGCCTTACTCCACATTGTGCAAGCTTGGTAAAGTGAATGAGGATCTGATAAAGATGAACATGGTGTTAAAAGACTTTGGTAGAAATTTATCAGACGCCAAAGGAGCTTTAAATGTTGAGCTCATGGTTGGAAGCAAAACATTGCCGACCACATTTTTTGTAATTGATGATAAATGTTTGTATAGCCTCTTACTAGGAAGGGACTGGATCCACGCCAATTGTTGTGTTTCTTCTACGATACACCAGAGTTACTACAGTGACAAGGTGACCAAGTTGAAGTCATTTAGGTTGACAGATCCGTTGCCGTATCCATAGCCGATGCGCCTGATTTTAAGAACATGGATTGCCTTTCTAGATGAGTCTAGGAGGGGGATTTTTTAAGGGTGTCAGATCTTGGTCTCCAGTCGATCAGCGAGACGATTCTGGGCTAGGATCTGTGTCTAGAGAGATAAACGATAAAGAAGGTAAGCTCAAAAAAGGTTTTACGTCGGTTGATGAATTAGAGGAGGTGGACATTGGACCTGGAGACAGGCCAAGGCCAACGTACATTAGTGTCAGATTGCCTTCTTCCATAAAAGAAAAATTGATTGATTTATTAAAAGAGTTTCGGGACTATTTTGCTTGGTAGTACCACGAGATGCCCGGATTAAGTTGATCGATCATAGAACATTGGCTCCTGATAAAGAAATGGTTTCGGTCGGTAAAGCAGAGTTAGAGGAGATTCAAGCCAGAAGTGTATTCTCACATAAAGGCTGAAATCACAAGACTATATGAAGCGAATTTTATAAGACCATGCTGGTATACAGAATGGGTATCAAACATAGTTCTGGTATGGAAAAAGAATGGTCAATTGAGAGTATGCGTAGATTTTGGAGATCTAAATAAAGCTACACCTAAAGATGAATATCCGATGCTAATAGCCAATCTACTAGTCGATGCGGCTTCAGGGCATAAGATCATCAGCTTTATGGATGGAAATGTTAGGTATAATCAAATATTCATGGCAGAGCATGATATCTTAAAGACCGTATTTAGGTACCATGGAGTCATCGCCTTATTTGAGTGGGTCGTTATGACTTTCGGGTTAAGGAACGCCAGTGCAACATATCAAAGAACAATGAATTATATATTTCATGATCTAATCGGCTCTCTGGTAGAAATTTAAATTGATGATATGATCGTAAAATCCCAAAACGACGAAGGACATCTAGCCGATCTGAGGAGAGTTTTGGAAAGGGCAAAGAAGCATGGTCTTAGCATGAATCCCAAAAAATGTGCCTTTGACGTATCGGCTGGGAAGTTCTTGGGTTTTATGATTCATAAAAGAGGGATTGAAATAAACTAGAATATTATTCAAGCTATTAAGAATATAGTACCACCGGAGAACAAGACAAAGTTGCAGTCGCTGATTGGCAAAATCAATTTTGTTCATCGATTCATATCAAACTTATTGGGCCGATTAGAACCGTTCATGCCCTTACTGAGGATAAAAGAAGGAGAGAAGTTTGTTTAGACCAATAAACATCAGAAAGCATTCGACGAGATAAAGAAATATTTAAGTGCTCCTTCGGTGTTAATCCCACCATGGCCTGATAG
>KE373323.1:988142-999265 GCA_000418225.1 Zizania latifolia | reverse complement strand
CTTTGTTGTTGTTCTCATGCTGTGCAACAACAACTGGGGTGTTGCGCTCAGCAGGAGGACAAATGGTAAAACTCGGATGAACACACATGTCCCAAATATCCGAGCCATGGCTAAGTAGATATGCTCGCATGCGAGTCTTCCAGTACGTGTAGCCATAAGCTTCCAGGGACGGGACCTTCCCTATGGACGTCATGGTCGCTCAACAATGGGTTTCGAACCGGTTAAGGTATAGCAAACCCTAACCAAGCTTTGATACCACGATGTCACCTGAATAGGATCACTAGAGGAAGTCCTGGGGTCAGTGAAAGAAGTGGCAGGGGAGAGATCGGTAGAAGAGCCTGAAGCCACTTCAATAGTACAAAAACCGACCGCTAGGTCTACTACCGATGGATCATGACTAGCTACGATCGGGGCCGGGGCGTCCGAATGAACCTCTAGAAGGATGACGATGGTGGTGGGCTGACAAGTAACAAGATTAGTAAGATGGAAGGCAAAACGAAGTTTTTAGCAGAGGCAAAGATCACTCACTGGCAACAACGGTGCCGACGGGGTGACAACCGACGTCATAGCAGAGGATCGGATCAGCGTCGGGGGGTCACGGGAGGCCGATCACTGTGGAAGAGGGGGGACCACTGCAACCTTCTTCGGAGGTGGGGCGACACTCCCGGGCACCATGAGTGCCCCATGTTTCTTTCCTTTGCGGGCAAAAGAAACACCGATCGATGGAGCGGAGTTCAAAAGGACCGTCGGGGTAGGTGTCTCACACCCTAGATTCAAGTTGTCTGATGGCAAGGCGTACCGGATCGGCCTTCCACTCTGACTCTGCGTCAACATTATAGGGTGATTCATCTACAAAAGCCGATGTTAGAAATAAAGAGAATCTCGCAGCAATGAATAGGCAAAAGGATTAGTAAAAGAAAGTTAAATACCTCATCATCGGCCCTAGGGAACTCGGGATCGAAGCGGGAATGAATGAGGGATGTACACAGGCTAAAGAGATGGAGCCTCCATTCGTCCTAGAACCGCTCGAACGAAGCGGACACAATAGTGCAATGGGAAAATCCCTAAGCTCAGAGAAGTCAGGACTACCAAAGCAAGTCCTAGCGTATCGGTGCTCGATTGAGCCGATGTGACACCGAGCCTGGACCTTACCAATGAAGAAAAGGTCCATCGGTAGCTGACCGAGGCCGAACTAGCGAGAATACACCGTCGCATGGTAGAATTCATAAGATAGTTCGGCAGGACCTTGAGCCAGACCGATGGGAAGGAGACTAGGCTGAAGAGAAGCAAAGAAATTGGCAGTAGAAGTTGTATCTGTCCCAATTTCTGATGGCCGCAAATGGATTGGTTCTTCAAAGTCATCGGTGTTGCGGTATAGAAACCAAACTTGGACAGAACTAGCAAGGCCAAGGTAGAATGGCCTGAAGAATTCACCGACACCGAAAGTCGATGAAAGTCGACAAAGGGGCACCCTCAAACATAATAACCGCCTCCCCAAACGTGTGCAGGGTTGCTCATCCACACGATAGTTCCCTAGGAACTCAAGACTGAGCAGATGCGGATGAGCGACTGCCTGGCAGGTGTACACATTCAGCCACATCTAGATGAACAACTAGGGACCCCTGACCCGATCAATCAGCCTCCTGCACAGAAGCCCTTTAGCCATCCGATGAAGGGTACGAAAGGTTGAACCTAAAAGAATTTGGCCGATCGGCCAGGCGCTCAGCCAGGTACTAATAATCGTCGGAGCGGCCACGAGGAGAATCATAGATGAAGAAATGTTCCAGCCACATATTGAGAAAGGCAGTATGTTCCCATGGCCCAACAGTACCGGTCTTCTTATTGTGATGCTTAATATACCGATTTCAGGTACCAAAAGTGCCAGCCTGAAGACGATGGGTAGTTTTGATCCAAAAATCCATATTGTAATTGGGCTCCATGATCTCCAGACCAGTTAGCATCATGACATCAAGGAGAGTTGGTCTCATTATCCCATGACCAAAAACAAAGACATTCAAACCGTCAGACCAAAAGTAACAAGACTTGAGGGTCGGCCAACGACAGCCCTATACAGTGACCTATCTTCAACTCATCCTAAAAAACGGTGAATGGCCCATACTCGTGAAAACCAGTCTCTCCATCTAGGAATCATGCTAGGCCAAGCATCAAAACTATGTTCCCAATCAGCCAAGTTTCACAACGCCACATGAAACGGGATACGTTCAGTCTCATAGATGATTAGATCAGAAGGATCGGCTTCGCCCAAGGGTCCTAACCAATAGGTAGCAGGGTCTATGCCCAATGGAATAAGCAGTTGGTTCCTAGCGGTCTACAGAAACAAACAAATAAAAGAGAATGATCTATAGTACCCCTGCAAAAACTATGAAGAACAAAGGAAATAGATACCTCTAGGATCTCGGCGTTCAGGGCAGTCGTGAGAGTGCGTGATGAAGAGGCCATCAACAATGACAAGCAGTGCCAGATGATGAAGCAGGAACATGATAAAAAATGGCGACAAGCCGGTGTGAAACAAGAAATAGGAAAGGTTTGCTGAAGGAGAGAGATGATTCAGAAAGCTTGCGCTAGAAGGAAAAAGGGGCTCAGGCTTTATAGGAGCACGATAGTGCCGGTTGGATTCCTAATGCAGGACTCAAGGGACACAATGGTAGCAAGTTGTCAAGCATAGTTCGAAACGTCCCACCCACATCTCAAACTCAGGGGGAATACGACGTGCTGTTACAGAGGCACTCCAACCGACACATGCTTATTTATGAGAGACGGTCAAACTTCATCAACAAACAGCTAACTCAGGGGGCATCACGCCTGATCAAACTCGATGAGCATGAACCGATGGACTAGGAGTTGGCCAGATTCAACAAACAGAAGATGGAAAGGGAGGATGTGAAATTTTTTGAAATTTTCAAAATTTCCGGAGATAACTCAGGAAAGCATCGCGCTTCTTTAAGGCCGATGAGCACGAGCCGATAGGCTTGAAGTTTCCCTAGTTCAGCATTCAAAGAGCGAAGCAAAACCCCTGAATTTTCTGGGTTAAGTCGATTAATGGGGCACCGCGCCTGCTTGGAGCCGATGAACATAGACCAAAAAGCCGATTAGAAGATATGTTTGGCCTAAAAGTCCAAGTCCTCACACAAGGGCTCATCGGTAGAGAAAAGGGAGACAATTATCTCTAGCAAGACAAGACGCACCAAGATAAAAGTTCTTCGATAGATATTTCATTATTCACGAAGGGAAGGACATTACAGAAGCCGATAGTGGATTACAGTGTGGACAAAAAGCATTGTAAATTAAAGATGGCATCGGCTTGAGTCCTCTCGAAGGACACAATGGTGTTGGTCGCATCCTCATCACTGCCGACAATCGGTCGAAGGAGTTGCTGCTTCTAAGCCTGATCCTCAGTCAAGTCGGTTATCTCGGGTCTCTTAGAGAAGATCTTTATCGGTAGGTCTTGCATGAATTACTGCCGGTTCACCATACAGGTGTGGAGCTGATTCAGCTGCTCGGTCCGGACGTGTATTTCCTAAAGAAGGCGATCTTTCTCCACTTTGAGTCGATCGAGGTATGCTTGCTCTTCAGTAGGAAGTTTGAGCAGGACTTGAAGGTGACGATCGGCCTCTTGCACCTTCGCGTTGGCTAACTCAAACTGATGCTGGTGGACACGTTGCATTCCGCGATCGACCAGACCAGCATAGGCAGTAAGGTAAGCTGACTGATGCTCATGAGAGTATACCCACAGAAGGACATCGGCTAAGTCTTGCGGAAGCTAATCGACTACATGCTGAAGATGGGATCGTGCTACTTTAATATCTTAGAAGAAGACGCCAATTGGGCACTGAAGGTGCTAAAGCAAAGCCGATAGGTCGCTCAACACAGAATCTTGAGGAGAGAGGGCCCTGTCTGACGCTTGGGATTCCTACAGGAAAAATAGGGTGAACTGATAAAATCCATAGATCAACAAATGCAAACAGCAAGCTACCTGAGGATATTGGCGCATAGATGAAGCACTCACAGCCAGAAGGGAATCACCAGAATCGTTGTCATCACCAAGATAGAAGTTCAGGTGGTTTGGATTGGGGTCACCATCTGGCCAGCTATGTTGGGACACTTGGATTGTTAGAAGGTGAAAGGTCTGGTGAGTGTGAGATTGGAACGGTTGAAGTATGAAGCTCAAAGATGAAGATGAAATATGTGAGGAATTCGAAATGGATGAAGTAAGAAAATTAGCGAGCAAGGTCCGAATAGTCGGAAGAAGCTTACCGAATCATGATCACCCAAAGCGTCTTGATCATTCAGCTTAACCCTCTTGCTCAGTGGAGAATTTGGGGCATCAGACACCATGGTAAAAGATGAGAAGAGAAAGATATTGAGCTGGCCTATGATGAGAGTGACCAAGCTTAAAGAAGGGAGCTTATCGGGCAAGATTTATATATGCTCGGTGATTTGGCGATGTAGTTCTCATGTAGACTTGAAAACACGACGTTTCACGTTTCAAACTCGGGGGACATGTGTTGACACCAGAATTTAGACCGACGTGTCATCGGCTAGGAGCACAGGGCGGCAAAGAGCCGATGGGCCGCCAATAGAGGCTTTAACAGGCGAAGACAGGTCGTGAGCAGCGTGGGCTGATACTTCGTTATTAGTTTTCATTTAGTTAATAAATAATTGAGTCAGTCAGGATTCTGCGTTATCTCTAGATAACGTGTCAACCTAGCTATAAATATGTAAGCCTGAGGTCATCGTAAACACACACAATTCTGTCAAACAAACCCTTCAGTGCATTGCCAACTATTAGGTACATAGCATTAGGGCGATTCTCCACCGTAGCTATGGCTGCATCGGTTGAGTCCGATCTCTAGCTTTGATGGAGGTAGTCCATTGATAAACTGATTCGTATGTTCATGGCTTTCTCGGTTAAGTCCGATACCATGATCAGATAGAGTAGGTTTGCTAGTTATCGGTCAAATACATTGATTATTATTCTTTTATCATGCTCTATAGATTGGATCTCTGTATTTGCCAATTACGATGTTTTGACTCATCAAATTAAATCAGATCGTATGTCAATCGGCAACGGCACGCTGTCTCAATTTGGTCCAATCCATGGTGTTGACGGGTCACATACGGGATGATCTAGCTTGATTTGTTAAGACGACGTTCATCGGAGTTTTAGCCAATAAATTATCTATCACTCTATTAATCGGATTTATTATGATCTTTATGTTCTTAATAACCTATCTTTATGCTGCATCGGATTTATTATCAAGTTATGTCGCTGGAGCCGATTGGCAGGGTTTATTGTTTTACATGAATTCGTCTAGATGCATCATGATTCTCATACGTGCTATCGTTGCCGCTGCCGATGGGCTGTCGCCGATAGCGTTAGGACATCTCACACCTGTTTCCTTATCAATTGCAGGGTCAAATTGACTAGCACGCCTACTGACACCTCTAGGATATTTAGGACTGCACTGGAGCTAAGCAGACACTTCCAGGCCTTCGAGTGTGAAGATATAGGAATACCTATGATTTTTGCGTCAATAGCATGAATCACACTTGGTGACATATTCAGTAACATTTTTTTGACCACCAACAATTCTGCTTTAAGTCTTGAGACATCTATGTGCCTCCTATGTATATAAAATAGGCAGATTCATGGGCCTATTTCAATATAAGATCCCTAAGATCATTTTTCTTAGGAACACAAATGCATTGATCCATAGAGTGCCTTGATCACCTATTCTGAACTCTGGGTTCTTTCAGGTATACACATTCCTTTTTATGTCCATAATTTCCTCATCTTGCATTTTCGCTTCACGGGTCTGGGCCTCTAGGGGAGGCTATACCTCTAGCCTAGTCAATGTACCCGGTGGTACTATGGTGAGGCGAAGCTTCTCAAACTCCTTACAGAAGCTATCATGTTGGGTTTACACTAACACCAGGTTACTGTAAACTCTCCATCTTATGGCATCAGCTACCATGTTAGCCTTGCCTAGAGGGTAATGGATATCCAAATCATAATCTTATATCAGCTCAAGCCATCTTGTTTGCCTCAGATTTAATTCTATCTGGGTAACGATGTACTTCAAACTTTTGTGATCAGTGTATACCTCACACCTATTACCAAGGAGGTAATGTCACCAAATTTTTAAGGCATGCTCTATGGCTGCCAATTCCAAAGCATGGGTAGGATACTTTTGTTCATGAGACCTTAGCCCTCTTAAAGCATAGGCCACTACCCTTCAGTCCTACCTTAAGTCACATCCTAGACCTTTTCGAGGGGTATCACAATAGATCTCGAATTCTGTTCTTGTGTCAAGTAGTATGAGCACTAGGGCTGTAGTAAGCCTTTGTTTCAGTTCTTGAAAACTTTTCTCACATGCTTCTGACCATTCAAACTTCTTTTCCCTCTCGAGTAACTCTATCATAGGCTTTAGCAATCTTTGAAAAGTCTTCTATGAACCTTCGGTAATAACCAGAAAACCCTGAGAAACTCCAGATTTCAGAAACATCAGTAGGAGTTTGCCAGGTTACTACAACTTCTATCTTGCTGGGGTTGACTTCAACACCGTCGATAGATATAACATGCTCGAGAAAAGCTACTCAGTTTAACCAAAATTCACCTTTTGCGAATTTGGCATAAGGCTGATGTTCTTCAATTTTCCCAAAACAGCTTTCGAGTGGTATTCTTGCTCATACTAGCCTTTTTTGAATAGATCAAGATAATGTCAGTAAAGACCACTACAAACTTGTTTAGGTCTTTCATAAATACATTGTTCATCAATGTTATGAAGAAGGCTAGAGCATTGGTCAATCCAAAAGGCATGATCGTATTTTTATATAGACCATAGCTAGTAGATAAAGCCGTCTTAGGAATGTCGTGCAGCCTGATTTTTAACTGGTGATAATCTGATATAAGGTCTATTTTTGAAATTACCTTAGCTCCAGTAGACTGTTCAAATAGATCATCGTTCCAAGATAAGGGACATTTACTCATTATTTATTGTTTTTTCCTTCCTGAGTAACTCCTTCATGAGTTTTGCCATTCGACAATTCTTCAGCAAGCTTTGAGACACTCCTGTACTATTGAAACATCTTCAAGGCTAAGGTTCACTCAACATCAAGGTAGTGTTGGAACCAGACTTTTCCTCAAAAGTATGTGTCACTTTATTCTTACTCGTGCCTTCTAGGGTTACGGTTCTTTTGGAACAATTAATATGACCACGGTGCTCTTGTTAGCATTATGCCCTAGAGGCAGCATGGAGATGTTGTACATGTCATACTATATTTATGAAATAAAGTTATTGTTCCTTGAAATAGATTATCATTGTGAACCAACAAGTATGTGACTTATTCATGAGACTCGTAATGTGACTATTTCTAAATGATCCTTGATCGGATATAGGTCATATATGAAACAGATATGACTGAGATCGGTATGTGTATGATTGATGGTCATGTCTCATGGATCATGGGTATAGAGATACCGACACAATAACATAGATGTGTGTTAGAGAGCATATGTTGGATAGATCCACTATGAGGTACTGTTGAGATTTCGCGTGTCATCAATTGATCTTAGTAGTGTTTATGTAAAGTCCTTAGACCTGAGATCATCATGGTTCCTAACATATATAGTAGTTTACTTTGATTCTACCAAACGCTACTCCGTAACTAGGTAGTTATAAAAGTAGTCCTCAGGTATGCTATGAAACATGTAGTGGGATGTGAGTGATCAAGAGAGAATTTGACCCTTCTTATGGGAGAGATATCTCTAGACCCTTCGATATAATGGATTATGGAAGTGCATGGCCATGCCGACGTGAATAAGAGTAAATCACAGGTTATAATCCAATATAGGATCGAGTTATTGATAGGATGGCACAAATCTCACCTTGTGCTCGATCGATATCATGAGGCAAAGGAACATGTACATATGGATCATTACAAGATTCAACCGATATGATCTTTACGTACACTTGGGTTAATATGCTTTGCTATAGGCCACTGTTAACGGAGTATGGAAAGGAGTTTTCATATGTTAACCAAGCTATACGTGAACCCACAGGGTCACAAAATTAATGGTTTGGAACATTGGATTCGAATAGGATTCGAATTGGGCTCAATATGGATAGAGATCCAAATGGTTTGGATGGAGATCTGAACAGATCGGATAGGGATCTGAGTAGAGTTCTGGTTGAGCTTGGGAGGGCCCATGCTAGGACGTCTATATATATGAGGATGTAGGGTGAAGGGAAGTAATGTTTCTGCTGATTCACATGTTGATGCATTTCACGTGCTAATCTGTTAGCCACCATGAGAAACCCTAAGTCACCATCATCACTCTCGAGCCCTTCCATCTCACTGACCACCTGTCACAACCAGAAATTCCAACCATTTCCTTGTGATTTATTGTGCGGAAAGTCCCTCATCTAGGAATTAGCCGAGGCACACAATAGATAAGTTTAAACCTTGTTCTGTAAATTTCAAAAAATAAAAAGGATTTATGACGCAATACTGAATTAATTTTCTAAAGGAATTAATGCGTGCACGTGGGCGAGGCCATGTGGCGCACATGCGGGCGGCAGCAGGCCGAGGTGGCGCTGACACATCGGCCACATAGCGCCACATCGTCGCCACGCCGGGGCGACGGTGGCGGGCGGCGGTGGTTTGGGACCCTATGGTCACCGGTGATCAGCGGCACGGCAGCTAGCGATGAGGGCAAAAACATGACCAGCGAGAGACGGGGAACTCACCAGAGTCAATGGTGGTGAGCGGTGGCGATGGGAAGCGACCGGCAGTGGAAAAGAACGGTGGCGAGCCTCGGGTCGATGGTGGCGACAGCCTTGCGTCAGTCGGTGGTGACGGCGGGACGGCGGCTAAGGGTCAACAGGCGATGACGAGCATGACGGTGGTGACGATAGGGGCTGGCGGTCACCGGAGCGATGGCGAGAGGTGGCCTGAGGTGGGCAAAGGCGGCAGAGCGATGGCACAAGTGGAGACAGCGATCAGCGGCGCTAGAGCTCGGGCTAGGGGGTCTAAAACATGGCCAGGAGCTCGGGAAAGCTTTAAATATGGTCGGCCAGGGAGTTAGAGATGGGTACGACGCCGGCGAGAGTAGGACGACGGTTAGGGTTTTGGCGCGCAACGTGGGGGTGGTTGTGGCAGTGGGCCGGGCTCGATTTGTCGGGGGAAACGGTCATGGCGGTACGAGGACCATGAATCTGGGCTCGGATTAGGCCCACGGCAACAGTGGAGGCAAATTGCACATGGGGCCATGGCAGCGACGCTACGCGGGCACTGCGGGAGGTTAGGGATGGCCCTGATAGGTGGGGCCTACCTATCAGCGGCGGCGGGGCACGCGCGGGAGCGGTTGGGCCAGCGGGGCTAGCTAGGCTGAGCTGCGGGAGCGGCTGGTGGGGTGCGTAACTAACGAGCTGGCCGAAGGCGGGCCCAAGAGGGAGGGGGTGAATTTTAAAATTAAAAATTATTTTTTCAAGCCTTTCTCAATTAGAAAGATATCCAAAAAAGTTCAGAAAAATACATATTTGACTCAGAAAATTCTTGAAAAAATCTTAATATTTTTAGAGACTTTTGCAAAAAAATTCAGCAACGTTTTATTTGCAAAAAATTCTTCCTCAAATTTTAATACTCTAAATTCCTTTCTTTTCTTTAATGAAAATTCCATTTTCATTTTTCTTTTACTGAAAATTCTTTTTCCTTTTTATTTTATTCGCAGCTTTTACATTTTGAAAATTTCAGGCTATGACACCACCTAGGTGCTAGTACACGATCGACCAGCGTTCCCATACCGGATGTGTGGATACTAGTAGAGGCATTGCTATTCTACTTCACATCGGCATCGGCATCAATATCGTTGATAGGCATCGGCATCGATGTCACTGATTGGATCAGCAACGTTGATCAGCTTCTCGAGGACGCTGATCAGCTTCTCGACCACTTTGGCACGCTTGAGTTGGATTGGCTCGCTACTCCAACTCTCCTTTCGCTGCACTACGTGCCCGAGGTAATGATCTATGATCCCTCTCTTAGCAAATATCCTGGTGTGGGCGGTAGGAAATTTTTTCTTCGGCTAGCGTAGCCTCTGCGTTCCCCAATAGTGGTATCAGAACCATCTTGCATAAATTGTGATCTAGATCGGTGCATATAGTGGATATGCGGTCATAGTAGATTAGATCTGTTACAGTCTAGGTCGATCGATTCATGAGATGAATCCATCGTAGCATGGGTTGATGAGATCAATTGGCATACGGGGTAATTGCAGATCGAATCATAACACTTGAATAGGGATAAGTTGTTGCATCGAATGCAAACACATATCATGATCCGAGTAGGTTATGTATTCGACCACCTTGGGTGCCTCCCGACTGGTCTTCCTGACCACTGTCGCTGAGTCTCGAGCGCATCGCCCGAGCGTATCGCCCAACCCCATCGGCTAAAGAAAAATTGGTTCCCGAGAGGTTGTCTCAGATTATGACAAATTGATTGTCCCGAATAGTTTTTCCGTAGAAACTTCATAGATTGGGTCTATGATTTTCACTAGTGGACAAGGCGCTGCCCTGTAACCCATGAGGGGGGGTCCTCCCCTTTGACCCCCTGCCTGCTTGATCTCCGGTCCACTGCATGAGGTTCTGGTGCATTGTAGAGGGGACGCAGCAATTGGCGTGGATCCAATCGCGCCCTAGTAGCAAGCTGTAGGAGCCTTTTCCATCAATGACGAAAAATGTGGTGGGTACCGTTTTGCTTCCGACTATGAGTTCCACGTTGAGGACTCCTTTAGCCTCCGATGAGTTGCCGCCAAAGTCTTCGAGAATCATATTCATTTTGATTAAATCCTCCGGCCCCTTTCCAAGCTTCCGATATATCGAGTATGGCATGATATTGACGGCTGCTCCTCCATCCACTAACATCTTGGCCATCGGCTTATGAGGAGCCATGGTGTATACCATGGGGATGATGAGTGATTGTCAACGGGGTGAAGAAGAGAAGAGATGAAGAAGCCTCGACCGTGATGGAGTTCGCACGTGACTCAGGTACACGGACGGACGTCGGTCGGACAGAGGGGTCGCGAAGGCGTACCGGTCCAA
>KE373323.1:950603-965968 GCA_000418225.1 Zizania latifolia | reverse complement strand
CCTAAGTAAAATACAATCATAACCGGAACTTAGTAGTATTCCATTCATAGGAGAACTTGCTTGAGTAACGAGGAACGAATTCACCTGACAATTAAGTTGACGAACTCGAGCACGAGTCATCGATCCTTGGTAATCAAGTGTGGATGTATCTTTAGCGGTGATGTCCTCATCATGCCGGCCGTTAACCTGAAATTTCATTGGCCCTTGTTTACTAGAGCTCAACAAAGAATGGCCAATAGGGTGATACGGAGGTTGCAGCTGGATGCTGCCCGAACCAATAGTGCTGCTGCTGTTCAAGAGAAGACAGATCTAGACCATCTACTTGATGAGTCATCGGCCACTTCTTCTCGTTTAGCACAGCTGAGAGCGGAGGAGACCGATCTGATCTCAAGGCTTGTAGAGGTATGTGCGAAGATAGCTTCTGAAGAAAATTCCTTGCAAGTCCTTCCTCAGTAGATTCAGGCAAAGGAGAATCAACTCACTGAGGCCCTCCGCCGCGCACGTCATCGCCATCGGGCCATCAAGTCGGTACCGGGGTCGGACAAAGAAGACCTGGCTCTTATCCAGAGCGTCGATGATATCAGGAGTAAGGCGCTTGAAGCTATCACCCCATACCTGTCCTAAAATCCTTCTTTCTTAGAACTTTGACGCGCGCCTGATGGGCCGGTTGTGGCTCTAAAACATTTGAATTCTATGCTGTGAATTAATATCTAAGGGCGATGAGTTTCACAGGCCGTTTCTTAAGGCGATACTCTTGTATCGGCTGTTTTGATTTCCTTACTTCCGTGTAGACTCAGGCATTTATCCATATGCTTGGATGGCATCGCTTCATGTACTTTCCATTCAATGCTTTCCCGAACAACTCTCCTTCTAAGCTCTCCAGTAGATAGGCATTACCAGGAATCACTCGATGTATCCGATAAGGCCCTTCCCAATTAGGTGACCATTTTCCGAACCGATTATCTTTAGACCCAATCGGTAGAATAAGTTTCCATACTAAATCTCCTTCTTCAAATGACTTAGGCACCACCTTCTTATTATAGTGTCTGGCCACCCTTACTTTGTTTTCTTCGATCTTCTCGAGGGCTCTTAATTGGTTCTGTGCCAAATCATCCAAACCCTCTGTCATTAAATTATAATAATCATCGGTTATAAGCTGATTCTGCAATGTTATCCTCCTTGAGCCGATATTATTTTCCCATGGCAGTACCACTTTATGTCCATAAACCAACTGATACGGTGGCACCTATGTAGCTCTGTGACATGCCATCCGATAAGCCCATAGTGACTCTGATAGAGACGGATGCCATCACTTTGGTTGTTCATTGACCTTGCGTTTTATCAGCTTTATCAAACTCTTGTTGGATGCCTCTGCTTGTCCATTCGCTTGTGCATAGTAAGGCGATGAATTCAATAACTTGATCCCCATGTTGACTGCAAACTGCTGGAACTCCTCCGATATGAAGATTGAACCCTGATCGGTTGTAATTGTTTGTGGGACCCCAAAGCGGTATATTATATGTTCCTTTATGAACTCGATTGCATCGGCTGAAGTAACCTTCTTTAAAGGAACAGCCTCTACCCATTTGGTGAAGTAATCTGTAGCCACCAGAATGATCTTGTGTCCCTTGCTCGATGCTGCATAGATCTGGCCGATCATGTCGATACCCCAACCTCTGAAAGGCCATGGCTTGATTATCGGGTTCATCACCGATGCTGGAGCTCTCTGGATGGTCCCAAACTTCTGGTAATCCTGACATCCTTTATAATACCTTATACAATCCTCTAACATAGTCGGCCAAAAGTATCCTTTATTAGCACCCCAATTTGGTAGGCAATCATAGATCGACTCGGGATAGAGTCCTGGGTTGTTGGGCTCACCCTCGGAGTATATAAAGGAGGCGAGGCACCACCCAAGGACAAGTTATTCATCTTGCTTTCGACGCCTTAAGCTTTCAGAGCTTAATTATGTCGTATTGTAAGCTCATCCAACATATTATACACCAAAACACTGGACATAGGATTATTATCCTTTAGAAGACCCAAACCAGTATAAATCTTGGCTCTTGTTCACTAGAGTCGACCATCGAGTTCAAAGGCACTGCACTTCCTTTACACACATCTAATCACCACCTCAGGTACCTCCTTGGGAGGACTGCTCGATGATTCACCGACAGTTGATGCGCCAGGTAGGAGATCATGGCAGCTTTCGCCAGGATTTAATGGCATCTCCTTTGGATATTCTTGTGCCCGCCGGCTCCATTTTCATGTTCAGAAGTTTGGCATTCATCAGGGATTCAACATGGCAACTTGTCCTATTGAACCCTTCGCCGAGCGCTATTCACGGATCAACCAATCTGAGAAGCACAACTCCCCCTTCGGTCCCTGAATAGTCTGGCCAGTCAAGCCACACCTAGGGTCCGATCGGCCCCGAGCACTATGTCATCTTCTCCAGCTAGAAGGGCTGAGTCATCCAGCGTCGATGGATGGAGGTTGGGTCCATCAGCAGACTCGAGGATGATCGGCGATCAAACAACCTCCGATTCTAGACCAACCTCATCATGATGGCCAAGGGAGAGGTGTCCCCATCTAGCTGCGAATGTGATGAGGACATCACTCCTATAGATACACATGACACACCTCAAGTATCTATGCAAGATTCTATCACCCGAGCTTGAGTACGACGATTAAATCTATAGGTGAATTCATTCTAAATACCTCTTTATATAATCTTGAGAATAAATTACTACCTAAGGATGATATTATTGTTAGGAACCATGGAGATGATGAAGAAGTATATGGAGACAAGCAAAGAGTTGGAGAAGAACCAGCCAGGACGTCCAAGCCAAGTTGGAAGTCCAATCCAACTCCAGTTCGAGTCTAACTCGGATTCCAAGAGCAGCCTGCACTAAAATCATCGCCCAGGCTGCATACGAACTCTATTTAAGACGTTCCACCTATGCGCGGAAAGCTAACTTCGGCAACTTTCCAATGGCACTAGTTTCCTGTCAAAACTCCTTCTGGATCAATAGGAATCATTGAAAAATTAGAGTCTAGAATCTATCAGCACGCTATTTTCTGCGTTATTGGGCCTTTAGGCCATGTATCCAGTTAAGCCCATTAGGGGTGCATCTAGAACTACTATATAAGTTGTTTCTACAGCCATCTATAGTTTTTAGGTTTATTTTACATGTTGCTTTGATAGCCGCCACGCCGCCGGTCTTGTAAGTGAATCCCAACTCGTAGATTCCAATAGAATTTCTGTTCAATTGCGTTTTCTACGTTCTTGCTTGTGTTCTTCGATTCATAGGCAAGGATTAGCCTTCGTGGTGAGGTCAATCAGGCTGTGCTTGGTTGATAACCAGAGGAGAAGTGGTGCTGTGATTGCTGGGGTTCGATCTCGTGGATTGGAAGCCAGATCGTGTGTGTCTCATCTCCACCAATCGTTGTTTATCCTCCACCTGATAGAAGATCGGGCACCCCGCCCTTCATCAGTTGTTATCAGAGCTTGATTTACTGTTGGGTTCTTATATCTTATATTATATTGATTTTATATTCATCCCATAGTCCATGAAAAAGCCACAAAAAAATTAGTAGTAGTAGGTTTTCCTCTGTCCGAGACCATCCCTAGCCTTTGCACGTTTCAGTTTTAGAGTCCATAGTATTGAGTTTGTGTCCAAAGTCAAGTCCGATTGCTGGTTAGTATTGTGATCCCTCTGCCTAAACTCTTTACACCAGCCACCAGCCACCACCCATAGACCCCCTTCGGTTTGCAATTCACGTGCAAACTAGAACCTCAAAACCCTGATTCAGACTGCCTGCAATAAAACAGTCATAACTTTTGCATACGAACTCGAAACCAGGAAAATAAGTAAATCTCGGAGATCTATAGAAAAAGTTAGGTCCAAATTTCCCTAGCTTAGCTAGTTTGCTGATTTTAGTTTTCCCAAATCTATCTAGGAAGATCGAGTTTCCCAGCCCTGAAGTTTCCTGCATAAATTTTCCATCATATCTTTGTTTGTGTACATAGCATTTCTTTGCAGCAAAATTATGTCGCATCTTCTTGGTTTGTCTTTTGTGTGTTCTTAGTAAAAAAAGAGAAGTGTCAAAAAAATAATACAAAAAAAGAGTTCAAAAAAAAGAAAGAATCAAAAAAGAATTATGAAAAAAAGGAGCACATAGCGTGTATCAAGAGGATATATGCATTCTGAGTAGTGCTGTCTTGTGCTATTTGTGCTGAATTTTGTCACCTTCATAAGCCATCCTTTGAGCCTTAACCACTCTCTCATATAAGTCTTGTTGCCATAGGGATCACATTCAGACCAGCAATTAGTACGAGTACTCTGAACACTTATTTAATATTACTATCTGTTTCTGAATCATGTTCCACCATGTAGACTAATTGTGTTTAACCTCCTAGACTCCACATATATACTTCTGATCAGTGCAGCTTAGATTCTTGCAATCACCGTGCCACTACCTCTTGAAGTCACAGACCAGTCAAGATTGTGCCGTAGCCAAGATTATGCCATCCACTATCCTGTGATGGTAAGATCCATGTAAGATCATGGTAATATCCTTGAGTGTGAGTGACACCACCTTCCACTACCTATTAGTTGATAGGGCTAATATATTTTTTCTAGTGTTTTTCTTTTCTACTAATCATGACAGGAAACTCCAAGAGAGAACTCGTTGATGCCATTACACGTCAAACAAGGGTGTTTGACCAAATGATAAATCACCTAGACACCATGCAAGATAGCATCCAAACTCTCTCACGAAAGATAACAGGTATGGGAGATAATGCTAATCATAATCGAGGTAACAATGATTTTTTACGAAAGTTAAGTTTACCATCCCATCTTTTTATAGTGAATATGATGCTGAAAAATACCTAGATTAGGAGATGACTGTAGAGCAGAAATTTAACTTATATCTAGTTCCTGAACAACATAGAGTTAAACAAGCAACTAGTGAGTTTAAAGATCATACTATAATCTAGTGGAAAGAGATAAGTGAACTTAAATTGCAACCTGATACATGGGATAGATTAAAAGGAGCTATGCGTAGTAGGTTTGTCCCTCTTTCTTATCAACGTGAATTGCGTAAGAAACTATAATACTTGGTTCAAGGTAACATGTCTGTGAGGAGTATTATGTAGAGCTTCGAGAGCGCTTGACCCGTTGTTGTGTTGTGGAGGATACATAGGACATGATTTGTCTCTTCTATGATGGATTGAGACTTGAGATTCAAGATATAATTTGTTATAAAGAATTTAATACTCTTAGCCATTTGTTCTAGCTTGCTATGCGTGCAGAGAAAGAATTACAAGAACGACAACACAAGGCAAGAGACTCCTATCCACCATGAGTGACGAGCGCACCGACACCGACCAAGCATTCCTCTTCTTCAAGCGTTCGCCATGCGTCTACACATGTACTTGCATCAACACCAGCGAGCACACAGCCTTCCACCTCCACACGAGTTGAAAGTCAGGTAAAAAGTCATTACAGGTACACGTTGAGGTTACCTCATCAGCAGCAATCATGGATCGCCCTTTGGAATTTGATAATGATGCACTTCACCATGATAGGAGTAATAACTACGCTCTTGTGCATGAGGCCATGAAAGTTACTTTGTTACCTTTAACTTATGATGAAATTCTTAAAGATGATATCGAGACGGCTGCTAATGAGAGCAAACAACTTGACATTTGGTCTGAAAATCAGCAAGAAATCAAATTAAAAGATTCTGCTATCCTTGCACATAAAACTAATCATGCTGAAATTAATAATCAAGATATGTGCTATGCTGTGATTTGCGAGACTACTTCTTTTACTCTTACTAATATAGTTTATACTTTGCCTCCTACTGTCACTAAGTATTTATCTCACGTTGAGCTACATGACTACAAACTTGACTTGCCTCCTGAGTTTTTATCTTCCGTTGAGTTAGATGACTATAAACTTGACTTATCTCCTGAGTTTTGGGATAGTTCCACATTTAACATTGCAAAATTGAGACCATCTATAGGAGCAAAAGATGAGTTTGAGTCGAGGATGACTCTATTTCAAGAGGGAGAGGATTATGAGGACATCTCTCCTACAGATACACATGATACCCCTCAAGTATCTATGCAAGATTCTGTCACCCGAGCTCGAGTACGATGATTAAATCTTCAGGTGAATTCGTTCCTATGTACTTCTTTGTATAATCTTGAGAATAAATTGCTACCTAATGATGATATTATTGTTAGAAACCATGAAGATGATGAAGAAGCACATGGAGACAAGCAAAGAGTTGGAGAAAAACCAGCCAGGATGTCTAAGCCAAGTTGGAAGTGCAATCCAACTCTAGTTCGAGTCTAACTCGGATTCCAGGAGTAGTTTGCACTAAAATCGTCGACCAGTTCACATACGAACTCTGTTTTCGACGTTCCACCCATGCACGAAAAGCTAACTTCGGCACCTTTCCAATGGTGGTTTCATGTCAAAACTCCTTCTGGATCAACGGGAATCATCGAAACAATTTGGCGTTCAGAATCTGTCAGCATGCTATTTTCTACGTTATTGGGCCTTTGGGCCATGTATCCAGTTGAGCCCACTAGGGGTGCGTCCAGAACTACTATATAAGTTGTTTCTACAACCATCTAGGGTTTTTAGGTTTATTCTACATGTTGCTTTGATAGCCATCACGCCGCCGGTCTTGTAAGTGAACCCCAACTCTTATATTCCAATAGAATTTCTGTTCGATTGCGTTTTCTACGTTCTTGCTTATGTTCTTCGATTTGCAGGCAAGGATTAGCCTTTGTGGTGAGGTCAAGCAGGCTGTGCTTGGTTGATGACTAGAGAAGAAGTTGTGCTATGATTGCAGGGGTTCGATCTTACGGATCGGAAGCCAGATCGTGTGTGTCTAATATCCACCAATCGTTATTTATCCTCCACTTGATGGAAGATTGGGCACCCTGCCCTCCATCAAAGTGGCCCAGGCGTGCCGCGGCTGTAGAGGTCAAACAGGAAGATGAGGTCCGCCAAAACCTCGAGGATGAATTTACCTTGGAGTTCGATGGACAAAGGGTCTTCAAGACTCTGGCTGCCAACTTGGTGGCGATCGAGAGAGAACTTGGTTCTCTTCTCGAGACACCAGAACTTCGATGAGCAAAAGCTTTGACCTAGGTAGTAGTAATACAAATCAACACCCTAGCCCTAGCTCTGACCCGGCCGCCGACTCCTTTCCCGTAAGGCATGGAGAACAACACCATGGGTCGATACCAACAATCGCATGGCGTGACTCTGTTGGTCAATAGTCCGCCTAGCAACTGTCTTACACCACCACCGAGAAGACAGAATAGTACCATGACTATACCGATGATGGTGGCAGCAGCATCGGCAGCGCCAACGACAATGGCTCCCATAGTACCATGAGCCGAAACCACCATAATCACAGGAGAAGCAAAAGTCGAGATGATCACGGTGGTTTTCTGCATTTACGAGCCGACTTAGGCGAGTAAGGTGGCCGAAGTCATTTCGCCCGATAGGGATCGAGCCTTACAATGGCAAGATGGATCCCTCGCAGTAGTTGTGGCTCTACTACATGGCTCTCCAAGCAGCAGGCGGTGACGAGAGAGTAATTGTGAACTATCTGCTAGACATGCTCTCACCATCTGCCAATAACTGGCTCTCTAGCCTGCCTAGGAACTCCATCAACTTCTGGGCATGACTCCGCTTAGCCTTCATCGACAATTACCAGGGGACCTAGCAAAAACCTAGGACCTGATATGACCTACAACAGCTGCGAGAGAAGGAGGATGAATCTCTTTGGAGTTTTTTCTGGAGGTTCTCCGAAAAAAGAAACACAATCATAGACGTCAAAGAGCATGACATAATCAATTACTTCATCAAAGCTCTGCACCACACATCTAAGTTGCACGGGGCCCTCGTGAGAAAGAAGATGACAACCATAGCGTTCATGATCTCTATCACAGAGAGATACGCCAATAGTGAAGATGCTCGAAGGAAGAAGATAGAGAGCTCACATCACAAGAGTTGGTCCCGCTGAACCAGGGACGATCGCCCTCGATCCCCCTAGCAAGAAGACGATCGACCAAGATCCTCCTGAGGCAAGCAAGATCGGAAACGAATCACAGAGAGAACTCGAGGCACCATGAAGACGAAGCAATGCGGGAAGAGTTAGACAAGCCTTGCCCATTCCACCCTAAGGGCAATCATGCCATGCGCAAGTGCTATTCCTTGTAAGATGCATTGGTTAAAGAATCTCAAAACAATCCTTGCCAGAGCAAATGGCACTGAGACAATGACAATGATCCGTGAAAAGACAGTCATCCCCAGGGCGACAACGACTTCTAGGAACCCCACAAGACGGTTAACATCGTCTTTGGGGGCCCCTTGTCAGCCAAAACCAAGCGGAAGCAGAAGATCCTAGATTGCCGGGTCAATGCCACTGGGTTCGAGGAGATTCAGCTGCTATGATGGTCAGAAGTCCTGATCATGTTCACCTGGAGCGACCAGTGTACCAATATCCCAAAGCCCAGGAGATGGCCACTGATTGTTGACTCGATAATATTTAAAGTACGCTTGAGGTGAGTCCTAATTGATGGTGGGAGTGGACTAGACATCCTTTTTTGCCAATCCCTCGACGACCTTGGCATTTTAGTCAACAGCCTTTGAAAGGATGACAATTTCCCATTCTACGGCATCATACCTGGACAAGGCTCGGTACCTCTCGGCTTGATTATCTTACAGGTTATGTTCAGCTCTTGGGACAATTTCAGGACAGAGCATATAACTTTCTAGGTCGTGGAGTACGACATCCTATTCCACGCCATCCTCAGAAGACCCTCCATAACCAAATTCATGGATGTGGGACACTATCCCTATCTCGTGCTCAAGCTACCGGGGCCTAATGGAGTCATTTCTGTGCGAGGAAACATCGGCACTTTCCATGCATGTGAGAAAGATAGCCTTGTCCTGGCCGAGGCCATCGATTTGTCAGCTCGCATGGAGTTAACTCTCAGGTAGGTCTAGGCGGATCCTCCTCTGGGATTTTCACTACGCCCTCGAGCACTAAGAAGATCGTCCTCTCTAAGGCCAACCCTTCGAAGACAGCGACCATTGGGGCTAGACTCAACCCCAAATAGGAAGTCGTGCTCATCAGCTTCATACGCTCTAACATGGACATCTTTGTATGGAAGCCCACCGATATGTCTAGGGTTCCTAGGGAGCTAATCAAGCATGAACTCTATGTTTACCCGACCGCCAAGCCGGCTAAGTAGAAGTTATGAAGGTTTGCGCAAGACAGGAAAGAAGCGATCAAAGCTGAAATCGCTCGCCTTCTAGCAGCAGTATTCATCCGTGAGTTCTACCACCCCGAATGTCTCGCAACCCAGTCTTGGTGAAAAAGAAGATAGGGCAATGGCGGATGTGTGTCGACTACACCGACATAAACAAGCACTGCTCGAAGGACCCCTTCGGATTACCCTGAATCGATTAAGTCGTGGACTCAATAGCAGAATGTTCCCTCTTGTGTTTTCTCGATTGCTACTTCGGGTATCATCAGATCAGTCTTAGAAAGGAAGACTAGGCGAAAACATCTTTCATCACGCCCTTTGGGGCATACTACTACACCACCATGTTATTTGGGCTTTAAAACACAGGGGCAACATATCAGCAGGCCATCTAGCGGTGTCTCTTGGATCAAATCAGCCACAATGTCGAAGCCTACGTCGACGATGTGGCCATAAAGTCTAAGGAAAAAGATAATATCATTAACGGCATTGCCAAAACATTTGAGAACCTTCGAAGGTTCCGAAGGAAGCTCAATCCTGATAAATGCGTCTTTGGAGTTCCATTAGGACAACTACTCGGGGTTTATCGTTAGCAACCGGGGCATCGAGGCAAACCCCGACAAAATAGCAGCAATATTGAAGACGAACAAACCCAATAACGTGAAGAAGATCCAAAAACTCACGGGTTGCATGATAGCACTCGGGAGATTCATCTCTCGACTAGGGGAAAGGGGACTTCCTTTCTTCAAACCACTGAAGAAAGAAGAAGACTTTCAATGGACAGACGAGACTAATGAGGCATTTTTAACACTGAAAAAATTCTTGACTTCACCCTCAATCCTCATAGCACCAAACTTAGAAGAGGTCCTCCTCCTCTACATCACCGCCACAACCAACGTATTCAGCACAGCAATTGTGGTCGAGAGGCCTGAGGAAGGACATGTCTTTTCGGTCCAAACGCTGGCATACTTCATCTCAGAGGTTCTTGGCTAATCGAAAGCAAGGTACCCTTAGGTACAAAAGATCCTCTATGCTATTCTGCTAACCGCCCGGAAGCTGAGACATTACTTCCAAGCCTACAAAATTGTGGTAATCATAGAATACCCTTTGGGCGACATACTCCATAACCGTGATGCCACATGATGAATCATCAAATGGGCCGTCGAGCTAGGGGAGTACACAATGGAGTTCTGGTCCCATACCGCTATCATGTCACAAGCTCTAGCTAATTTCATCATAGGATGGACCGAGATCCAACTACCCCCAAGCCGGGAAGAAAAAGAGTGTTAGACGACATACTTTGATGGCTCCCAAAATAGACGGGGCTGGTGCTAGATTTCTCCTCATATCTCCAAACAGAGAAGAACTACGCTACGTACTGGAACTATCGTTCAAAGCTTCCAATAACATGGCCAAGTACGAGGCCATGTTACACGGGCTTCGGATAGCAGTATCTCTTGGGGTAAAGCGACTCATGGTCTATGGGGACTCCAAGTTAGCCATCAGCCAGGTCAACAAAGACTGGTCTTGTACCAACGATAAGATGGACGCTTACTGTGCCAAGGTTCGAAAGCTCGAGGGAAAATTTTTCGGGTTAGAATTTCACCATATCCCCCATGATGATAACTCATCAGCCGATGCCCTGGCACGTCTCGAATCTTCTCAAGCTATAGTCCCCATGGGCATGTTCATCCAGGAACTCACCAAACCATTGATCAAAGGTGAATAGCACCAAGCCAGTAATTGTGGCTATGGCCGAAGACTCCGAGGATTGGCGGTGGCCCTTCGTCGATTATATCCTAAAGGGCACAACCCTAGCAGACAAGACCTTAGCCGAACATTTGGCGTGATGAAGCAAACAATACGTGGTCATTGGTGATAACTATACAAGTGCGTGGTCTCAACAAGAATACTCCAGAAGTGCATCCTACCAAGTGAAGGCCTCCAGATCCTCAACGAAGTACATGCAGGCATGTGTGGCAATCACGCCAGGATCAGGACTCTAGTTGGCAAAGCTTTCCGATCAGGATTCTACTGGCCAACGGCCAACAATGATACCAAAAAGTTAGTAAAAAAGTGCACCAGATGCCAATTCTTTGCTAAATAGAAGCATCTGCCAGTGCAAGCCTTTCAGACAATCCCACCAACCTAGCCCTTTGCTTGCTAGGGGCTCGATATGGTAGGCCCCTTCTAGAAGGCTACCCAAGGAATCGATCAGCTGCTAGTCGCCATTGATAAGTTCACCAAGTGGATAGCGGTGATGTCGCTAAAAAATTACACAACCAAAAAAGTAGCAAAATTCATCGAAGGCATCACATATAGGTTCAGGGTCCCAAACCAAATCATAACCGACCTTGAGACTCAGTTTACCACAAATGAGTTCTAGGACTTCTGCGAGGAAAGAATGATCGAGGTCAAGTATGCGTCGGTCATGCACCCTCGAGCCAACGGGCAATGCGAACACGCCAACGGGATGATCCTTCAAAGCCTAAAAGCTCGAATCTTCGACCCCTGCAGAAATACACCAGGAGGTGGCTACAGGAACTCCCTACAGTACTCTGCGGGCTCTGCACATAGCCAAATAGGGGTACAGGATAGACTACCTTTTTTCTCATCTATGGCTCCGAGGCAATCCTTCTAGTCGACATGTTACACAAGTCCCCTCAAGTACAACACTACGACGAGGGAACAACAGAGCAAACCAGGGCTGAGGACATTGACTCTATCAAGGAAGCTCGACTAGCAGCCATAGTATAAGCACATCAATATCAACAAGCCCTCCAGCGGTATCATGACCGCAACATACAAAGCAGAAGTTTTAAAGTCAGTGATTTGGTACTTCGTCGGGTACAATCAACCATCGGGATGCACAAACTTTCTGGCACTATGAAGGACCTTTTATCACCGCTGAAGTAACAAGACCAGGGGCCTATAGACTAATACGAGAAGATGGGCAAGCAGTACCAAACTCATGGAACATCGAACACCTTCGTCGATTTTATGTCTAACAATGTTTTGTAAAATAACTTCTATTGCCTTTGTCAATAAAGCTGATATGTTTAGGCACACATTGACCCTGTGGTGCTCTTTCTTCCTTAACCTCGCTGACTACTTCCCCCCAGACATGCAACTAGGCCGAGAAGGGGTAAGCCTTAGGGCTGCACACCTGCAGTCGAGCATATTTTTTCACCAACGTTGCCAACTACTTCCCCCAGTCATGCAACTAGGCCAGGAAGGGGTAAGCCTTAGGGTTGTACTCCCATAGTCAAGCATTTTTTTGCTAGCCCATGCCGACTAAATCCCCCACTGTGTTGGGTGATAAAACACAATGTGCAGCAAAAATTCCCGCAAGGCAAGGACATGGAATTCTCTTTATTTGTTGAACTAATCATTTTTACAGGGACTTGTTGACACCAGAATTTAGACCAGCTCACCATCAGCTTGATGAACTAGGTGGCGAAGCCGATAGGCCACTGATAGAGGCTTAATGGGTGAAGACGGGCTGCACGCGGTGTGGGCTAATGCTTCGTGTTTGTTATCATTTAGTTAGCAAATAAATAAGTCAGTTAGGATTCTGTGTTATCCACAGATAGTGTGTCTACCCAGCTATAAATATGTAAGCCCAGGGTCATTGTAAAAGAGTTCACACAACCAATGAAATAACCCTTTGGCGCATCGCCAACTCTAGGTACGTAGCATTAGGGCGATTCCCCGCTAGAGTCATGGCTACATAGGTCATGTCCGAGCTCTGACTTCGACGGGGATAGCCTATTTGGTAAACTGATTCATGTGTTTATGGCTTTCTCGGTTGAGTCCAATACTATGATCAGGTTGAGTAGATTTGCTAATTATCAGTTTAATACATTGATTCGCTCTATCATACTGTGCTTTATCGCTCGAATCTATGTGTTTGCCAATCACGACAGTTCAGTTTATTATATTAGATTAGATCATCTGCCGATCATCAATGGGATGTTATCTCAGTTGGGTCCAATCCATGGCATTGACGGGGATGCATACGGGCTGGTTTGGTTTGATCTGTTGGTCCGGCGTTCATTGGAGTTTTAGCCGATGGTTTATCTGTCATTCTGTTGATCGGTTTAATCTTACTCGTAATCCTCTTGGTAACATATCTTTGCGCTGCATCGGTTTGGTTCGAACCATAGAGATTGGTATATTGGAGTGTTAGCATTGGAGCCAATTTGTAGGATTTTTAGTATTTCATACGCTTTCTATAATGCATCATGGTTTTCACATGTGCTATCGAAGCCGATGCCGATAGGCCATTGTCGATAGTGTTATAACATATCTTGTTTTCCTTGTCAATTATAGGGTTAAATTGACTGGCACACCTACTAACACCTCTGAATTATTTAGGATCTATACTAGAGTTAAGCAAACTCTCCTAGGCCTTTGAGTGTGATGATGTAGGGATACCTATGATTTTTACGTCAACACGCTTTTTTTGCACGCCTGTCAGGGATATGACCCCTAGGTACCCTGCAGTTGGGCTTATCAGACCAAACCAAGAATAGGCCAAGACCAGCATTGACCGTCCGTTATGGCCCATGAATAGGGGTTTGATTATAATAAGGAATGTTGAGTCTTTATCGGGTAGTTAAGCTCTAGATATGATATTAAGATATTTATTTATACCAGAATGCTTGTAATTAGGGATTTAGCACCTGAGTTTGGTAGGTAATCCAAGTTCTACTCAGGATAGAGTCCTGAATTGTAGGGCTCACCTCCTAAGTATATAAAGGTGGTGAGAACCCCTAGAGGCATCCAATTTCATTTATTCATATCATCTAGCCATCTAGCTCCACCATATTTTTCTTGCTTTTGACACCTCAAGCCTCAATAGCTTGATTGTATCGTATTGTAAGATCCACTATCATATTACACACCAAAACACTAGATATAGGGCTATTATCCTCCGAGAGGCCTGAACCAGTATAAACCTTGCTTCTTGTGTTCTAGAATCGATCATCAGGTTTAAAGGCGTTGTGCTTCCCTCACATACATCTAATCATCACCTTGGGTACCCCTTGGGTGGACTGATCGGTGATTCATCGACAGTTGGCGTGCTAGGTAGGAGATTACGTTGCTTTCACTAGGACCCGATGGCATCACCACGTCAGCTCTCAGCAAAGCCCAGAACGATGCTCGTTTTGTGCAACATGACGTATGTGGCTGATTCGCTCAGAAGGTTGATTCCTTTCGATTCGGTCCCAACCCCCGAGCGGTCATCAAGCTAGAGTCTCGATCCTTTTCTCCTATGAAAGAAGGATCAAGCCATGGAGCGTCTGGCCGACACCATATAGGAGTTGGCTCTGGGCCAGCTCGATCAAGTAGCTGAACAAGTCATCTGGCGCCTTCACCAGAGCTTTAGGGAATCACCTCCACGAGGCTCCCAACGCCGAGAGGATTTTCCTGAGCACTGTAGGATCGAAACTAGCGACCAGAGACGGGGGTGAATGGACGCAAAATAAAAACAAAACAAACGAAAGAAAATTCCTCAACCTCGAGTATCAGACTTGCGAGTGACTCGATGAGACTCAGCGTAAAGCTGTGCTAGAATATTCACTCGATGCAAGTTGATACAAAACTCCACCAATGCACACTTGAACACAGCAACTACGGAAAAACACAAGTATTGATCAGGATAAGTTCATGAGGGAAACAGACGTTCTCATAAAAAGAGAAACGCACAAAACGCTCTCATGCAAGAGATCGAGTACTTGATGAATAAATCAGTACATTACAGATCCTCTCAAGTAAATCAAATGACACTTGACATATACCAGAACATGCATAAAAAAATCCTCATGTGAAATTAGAAGATCAAGTGCTCATAGACAATGTATCAAACACCTAAAGTGCACTACAGAATTCATTGAAACATTTCATCAAACAGTTGGTGTGCACAAGAGATATACTGGAGATTTTGGTGTAGAGGATGGCCAAAGATAGTTGCTGTGGTTATGGCGGATGTTCCCGAGCACTGCGACCCCATGCGCACTGGCCGTGCCTCATGCGTGCCGCCCGTACAGTGCGTGCG
>KE373323.1:906558-927602 GCA_000418225.1 Zizania latifolia | reverse complement strand
TGACCGCCGTCGCCTACCGATCCCTGGCCGCCCCTTCGCCGTCACTGCCGACCCCTAGAAGGCCGTCGCTGCCATTGACCCGAGGCTCGCCGCAGCTCCCTTCCACCGCCAACCACCTCCCGTCGCCGCCGGTCGCCATCGACCACTCCGGTGAGTCCCCCATCGCTCGCTGATTGCGTTCATGCCCTCGTCGCAGGCCGTCGCATCGCTGATCGCTGTCGACCCTAGGATCCCGAGCCACTGCCACCCGCTACCGTCGCCCCGGCGTGGCACCAATGTGGCACCCGCGTGACTGCCGCGTCAGCACCACCTCGGCCGGTACCGCTCATGTGGTTGTTGCGTGGCCACCACGTGGCCCCCATGCCCGCGCGCGTGCGCAAATCCCCCTGGTGACGCATTAATTTAGGATTTCCTTTAGAAAAATATTTCTGTATTGCATCATAAATCCTTTTTATTTTTTGAAATTAACAGAACTATGTTTAAACTTCAAAAATTTATATCTAATTCATCATAACTCTAAATTTAACCAATCAAATTGCAGAATTTTTTTAAAATCGAGCTCTACCCATTAAAAATATGTACACACACATAATGTATGCGCATGTGTACTATTTTAATTTATTGTTATTTTCTTGTATTACTGTTTAGTCTCCGAAGCGCCCGAAGAGCCAGTTTACATCGAGGAATCACCCATTTCCATCCCTGTTCAGCAAGGCAAGTTATTCAAGTTCTCTATTTGATCATATTGAACCCATGTTTCAAAGCTATGATTCTTTCAAAAGTGCATCTTATTTTTGAATGTCGCTAGCATTTGGATATAACCCTGCTTGTATTGCCCCCTATTGATTATTTACCTGTTTCTTATCTACCTAGGGATTATTTAACCTGACCAGTATGAATGTTTATTATGATTTATCTAGATGTCTAGGATTGCTTAGCCCTGCTTAGAAACTAGTATCACATTTTATCATGTTGTTTAAAACTACTTACATGATTAATGTTGGCTTATGATTACTAGTGGAATAATGGACTGGTTCATGACTTAATTGCTACTAAAACTTGATTAAGGTGGGTTGTGAGTACAAGGTCCATGGTTCTGCTAGTCGTACTTATGACACTTTAAGGACCGGTTCATGGGCCACTTCTGTACTGTAAACTCGCACTCACCACAAGCTAGAATGGGTAATGGTGTGACCGAAAGCCTAGAGATCCCAGGTGAAGCATCGAGATGGCCGATAGTTCTGCACTGGGTAAGTATTTGCTACTCGGATGGGGGCGCCAGGGAGATGTCTGGTGTGACGGGATCCTAAGGTGTGAAGCTTGGAGGATCTAGGTGGGTGGTCATATCACAACTCTTTTCTAAGGTACCATGATGATATTGAGGCGCGTGGTAACATGTTGTAGGGCTGTGTCTTGTAGGTAAAGTTTTGTACCTCTGATCAGAGTAAAACTATTCGAATAGCTATGCCCACGGTTACGGGCGGCAATGTAGGGTCACTCGTGATTAGTCCCATGATTACTTAATTAACCTGTTTTACTTTCTGTTCAACCTGGATAGATCTGGTTAGAGTGGATTGGTTGATTCTTTTGGGCCTGATGACTCTGGGTAAGAGTTATTCAGTGATTGGATTAATACTGTTTTAAGGTTCTAACTTAATTAGAATCACTTTTTAAATTATCTCTCTTTAAAGCTCTTTTTGTGCAAATGAACCCTATTATGCTATCCTTTGTATCCCCTGTGTATTATAACTGTTCTGCTTTGATGACTTGCTGAGTATTCAAAATACTCACCCTTGCATTCCCTCACCACTAGAAGAGGAGGTCGTCAGCGAAGATGAAGGTGGCACCTTTTGAGCTAGGCCCAGTCAAGTCTGTCTGTGGAGTGAAGTCGCCGCTGCGTCAATAAAGTTATTTAAAAGTTATTAATGTTTGTCATTATCGTTTGAAGTTCCAATGCCACCTCTGTAATAAGTACTTTATTTACTTTGTCATGAACAATAATGCTTTTGATGTCCGGTAAATTATCTATTATGTGTCTCGGCTGATTCCTGGACGAGTGACTTTTCGCATAATAAATTATAAGAAAATGGTTGGAATTTCTGGGCATGACATTTTCCTCAAAACTTCACAGGTGGAGCTTTTCTGTGTAAAAGGAATCATAGAAACTTTCACTCAGTCAACAAGATTAAAAGTCAACTTCAAAAAGTCATGTCTCATCCCTACAAACTCAAGCACTCGGAATGCACAAATTCTAGATGTAACTTTTGGCTACAAGCTAGGGGAGCTACCTTTTACTTATCTTGGTCTTCCTCTCGGCACCACTAAACCTCAGATCAATGACTTCGCTGCCCTCCTAATAAAAGTAGAATGACACCTTTCAGCAACCTCCAACTGGCTATCCACAATCGGTAAACTTCAGTTGTACTCCGTTTTGTCCTCCTTACCCACCTACACCATGTGCACTCTCAATCTGCCCTCCAAAATCATTGACTACATTGATAGGGCAAGAAGGCACTACCTATGGAGAGGAACAGACTACAACACTCGAGCTCTTCCCCTTGCTGCTTGGAGCAAAGTGTGCAAGCCAATAGTAAAAGGGGGTTTGGGAGTCATCAACCTGAGGAATCAAAACAAAGCACTGCTCATTAAGCACTTAGACAAGTTTTATAACAAGAAGGGTGTCCCCTGGGTTAAGCTCATTTGGAGCTCATACTACCAAAATGGTTCAGTCCTTCACCTGTCTATGAAAAAAATGTTCTTTTTGGTGGAGAAACATTATCAACCTCACGTCCTCACCTCTCTGTTCAAGGGCATTGCCAAACCCACAATCTTTTGTGGCTCAACGATATCGTTCTGCTCTGATCTCTGGTCTGATCAACTCTTAGAGGCCAATCTTCCTAGGCTTTTCTCTTTAGCTAGGAACAAGAGCATCTCTGTGAAAGACTTTATCTTTGAAAAGTCACAATAACATTGATCTTCAATTCTAGCTGCTGCTATCAGATCAAGCCTTTCAAGAATACAGTCAGCTCCTTACATATGAATACAAATTCTATAGATAGCTAGTCTTATATCTAGGGTTCTTCCAAGTACTCTTCCAAGGGTTTTTATGACATGCCTTACAAAAATATTAGCCCTCCTCGAGTCTTCAAGTGTCGGGGATATGACCCCCTGGTATCTTGCGATGGGCTTTATCAACTTGGACCAAGAGTGAGCTTAGCTAGCTTTAGAGTCTGGTATGGCCCATGAAGATAGGTTCGGTTTTGGTAAGGTATTAGCACCTTATCTAGAAACCGAGCACTAAAATCTAGTATGAGGAGATATACTCGTACTAGAATCCATGTAATTAGAAAATAAGCCTAGAGTTTGATATGTTATCCTGGATATTTGGGAACTGACTCGGGCTAGAGTCCTGAGTTCGTTGGGCTTGCCCTTGATTATATAAGGGGGGCGAGGCACCCTAGAGGGATCGCTTTATGCTTTCATAAGCTCTCGCATTGTATAGCTTAGCCAATCATCAATCCACAAACACACAGGGCTTAGCCAATCATCAATCCACAAACACACAGGACACATGGCTATTATCCTTCGGGAGACCTAAACCTATATAAATCTTGGCTCTTGATCTTTAGAGTCAACCATATGACTCAAGAGTACAATGGTTCCCTACCATCCTATTCACCTCCTCGGGTATCCCTATAGGTGGACTGATCAGCAATACACTGACAATTGGCGCGCCAAGTAGGGGGTCGTTGTTTCTCCCCTAAGAGTTCCATGGAAGCCTCTCACTGCCTCTCGGCCAAGCCAGGAACCACATTCACCCTTAGGGTTATCACCTTCATCGGTGACACAACCGAGAGACTGGTTCCCTTTGACTTAGCTCCAACTACATTGATGGCAAGAACCCTACTTCAAGCTCCAAACTCCTTCACCGCCCAAAAGTTAGATCGGGTCATACAGCGCTTGGCTGACACCTTCATCGGTTACACAACCAGGAGACTAGCTCCCTTTGACTCGGCTCCAACTACATCGATGGTAAGAACCCCATTTCAAGCTCCGAACCCCTTCACCACCTGAAAAGTAGATCGAGTCATAGAGCGCTTGGCTGAACTCATCATGGAGATGATGACCGACCAGATCACTGACCATGTGGACGAACACGTCATCCAGTGCATCACCAAGCATCTAGTGGCCCAGGCGGGAGGACAAGGGAGCACGTGCTGCTCGAGCTCTCCCCTTCTCTCTGCTTAGGAGCAATACCCCAAGCACACCAGAGGACTCCTTGCAGGACGATTGACTCGACCTCGAGCCAAGGTAATCGATGAAAGTCCTAGAGTACCTGAGGTGAGCTCTAGTCATTGTGTGGAGCCCACCAAGCACCGAAGCAGAGGAGCCCGTGGAAATTGACTGGCCTAGCCTCGAGCGAAGGGATTCTCGGTTGTTTTCGGACATGACGATGTCTCTTAGGACCCGGTCACCAACATTGACTCCATTCACAGAACTCTCGTCAAAATGCCATATACCATAGAGTCGAAAAAGGGAAGAATAATTCTCCAAGTGGCCACCCTGCAGCTGAAGCAGTTGGGAGAAGCAGGCCACGACATCTCCTTGGGGCCCACCGGTGCCAACTCTAAGGGCTCGGAAGTAGGTTTGGCAGGAAAAATCCGACCAAACGGAGGGCTTCCACGACGTAAGGGAGGTCATTAACAAGATCCGAGAAGGCAAAAGAACCAATGCTTAAGCTCGGATGCGCCAGGGACCTCCACGGTTGATCGGAGCAAACGGGCCATGGAAACAATAAGCTCCATCGATCATCTTTCTTTCGCTCAGCTATGTACTCCTATACCTTGGTTCTCGAGTAAATAAAGTTGAGCATTATTTCTTTTTGCACACAACCTTTTTCACTGACCAGCAAGGTCCGACCCCCAAGACTCGATGCAAAGTGTCATACACCTAGCCTTCCGGTTGTGCCCCTATGATCAGCTCTAGGTGTGGCGTTACGACCGTGTGGATGATAAAGAGCAAGCGTTAGCGCCCTTCTTAGTACATGACTAACTACTAAGATCCTCAGGGGCTTGAGTCCTTAGCTTTAAAATTTGCATGCTGTTCTAAGAGTCTCGAGTACTCATGATGCTTGATGCCCTATATGCGTGTATATGGTATTAGATCCAAGCACTGAGGACTATACGGCTATAGCAGGGGCTTGATGGCCGATCACAGTATGGACAAACATTATGCCCTAGAGTCAACATGGAGATGTTATACGAGGCATTCTATGTTTATGAAATGTTATACTATTTCTTGAAATAGACTTTGTCATTATGAATCAACAAGTACGTGACTTGTTCATGAGACTCGTAATGTACCTATTTTTAAATGATCCCTAATCGGTTTTAAGTCATATATAGAACAGATATGACTGAGATCAGCATGTGTATTGATTGATGATCATATCTCATGGATCATAGGTATGAAAATACCAACTCAATAACATGGACGCATGTTGGAGAACATATGTTGATAGACCCACTATAAGACACTGTTGACATTTGATGTGTCATCAGTAGGTCTTAGTAGTGTTTATGTAAAGTCCTTAGACCTGAGATCGCCATGGTTCCCAACATACATAGTGGCTTACTTTGGGACTACTAAATGCTATTCCGTAACTAGGTAGGTATAAAAGTAGTCATCAGGTCTGCTGTGAAACATGTAGCAGGATGTGAGTGATCAAGATGGTGTCGGAGATATGACCCCAAGGTACCCCACGATGGGCTTATCAGCCCAGACCGAGTGCAGGCTAAGTCCAACATTGGAGTCTGGTCTGGCCCATAAAAGGGGTTCAGTCCCAATAAGGAATATTAGGTCCTTATCAGGGAACTAAGCTCTATATCCGATATAAAGAGATATTTTTTACCAAAATCCTTGTAATTAGATAATTAAGACCCGGGTTCGGTATGTAATCTGGACATAAGGGAAACCGACTTGGAGTAGAGTCCTGGGTTGTTAGGCTCACCCCTTGACTATATAAGGGGCGAGGCACCCCTAGAGGCATCTTACTTTCGACGCCTTAAGCCTTCGTCGCTTAAATGCATTGTTTTGTAAGACTAGACACCATATAATACACCAAAACACTAGACATAGGGCTATTATTCCTTAGGAGGCCAGAACCAGTATAAACCTTGGCTCTTGTTTTCTAGAGTCGACCATCGGGTTCGAGAGTACCACGTTTCCATAATCCTCTATTTACCACCTCAAGTACCTCCTTCGGTGGACTGCTCGGTAATTCACCGACAGATAGGATGTGTCCCTTCTTATGGGAGAGATATCTCTAGGCCCCTCGATGTAATGGATTATGGAAGTGCATGGCCATATCGACGTGATTAAGAAGTTAATCATAAGTTATAATCTAATATGAAGATCGAGAGAGGGATCAAGCTATTGATAGGATGACACAAATCTCACCTTGTACTCGATCAATATCATGAGGCAAAGGAACATGTACATGAGAACATTACAAGGTTTAACAGATATAATCTTTATGTATACTTGGGTTAATATGATTTATTAGAGGCCGCTATTAACAGAGTATTAGAAAGGAGTTTCCATATGTTAACCAAGCTATACATGAATCTACAGGGTCGCACACTTAACGGGTTGGAACACTGGATTCAAATAGGATTCGAATTGGGCTTAGTTTGGATAGAGATTCAAACGGTTTGGATGGAGATCCTAACATATCGGATAGAGATCCGAGTAGAGTCCTAGTTGGGCCTAGAAGGGCCCAAGCTAGGGCATCTATATATATGAGGGTGCAGGGCATAGGGAAGCAATGCTTTTATGCCTTTCACTAATTTGCATGTTGATGCGTTTCTCAACTAAGTTGTTAGCCACCGAGAACAAACACTAGCTGCCACCTCTCGAGCCCCACCACCTCGCCGACCGCCGGAGTGCTAGTAAACTACCAGCTAGTGTTCCACCCCTAGATGTGTAGATACCAGTAGAGGCGTTGCTCTATTGCTTCGTTGATCACCATAGGCATCGGTAAACGGATCAGTAGAATCATTGGCTTGAAGGGCGAGAGGTCGGGAGAAGTCCTCGGGAGTTCTTGACCACGTTGATCGGCTGCATCCTGACCAGGCGATCGGCTTCCCGACCACTTTGGCACGCACGTGTTGGATCAGCTTGCTACTCCAACATCTCTTCTATTGCACTGCGTGCCTGAGGTAACGATCTATGGTCCTACTCTAGCAAGGTTTCTTGGGTGCACGGTAGAAAAAGTTTTATTTTTAGCTAGCGTAGCCTTTGCGTTCCCCAACGCAAACTTAACTCAGACCATTGTTCAAAGTGTCCTGAGTGCTCGTGATGCTTGATGCCCAATATGCATACACATGGCATTAGATCCCTGCGTTGAGGACTATGTGGCTATATCGAAAACTTTAGACATGGACAACTTTGGTCCCAGAATAAATCCAGATTGACAAAAATATCTCCCTATATTGCAAGACAAATATGTTCTTTACAAAGGATTTAGTCATTTTTACATACTAATATCCTACTTCTATTTTACAGCTAACTATCCTTGGGGACTGGAGGCTGTGGCAGGTCTTGTTCTTCGTTGAGTGAGAACAATTGCAGGTCCCTGGCCAAGGCAGTGGCAGACTCCTCTACTCCATCACAGAGTGTGAGGACATCCACCTCGACCACCATCATCGGGTACCCTCCCCCTACCAGCGCTAGGTCTAGGCCTGAGTATTGCGCCTCGGTGACCGGCAGGGCGAGCTCAACCCTGCTCCTAGCCACCTCCTCAATGTACGCCCAAAGACAGGTCTCTAGAGCTTCAAGCCTTGCTGAGTAATCCTCGTTAGAAGCACTTGGCACCACAGGGTTATCCACCGTCATCCGGTGGAACCTCTCAACCACGTTGTGGGCCTGGCTAGTCTCTGCCCACAACACTGACACTCGGTCCTCGAGCTCCTTAAAATGAGCTTTTGCCTGGGCATGGAACTCCGCAAAAACAATACAAAAGCAACATAAAGATCAAGACAAAAAATTGTGAAGGCCAAAAGTGAAGCAGCAGAGGGACTCACCACCGAAGTTGACGGCAACCTTCTGTGCCACCTGCTTGGCCGCCTTGAAGGTATCCCGCATAACCTTCTCGGTGACCTAGGCGGCCTCCTTTGACTCCTATGCCACCCTCGCCACACCATCAGTGACCTCGGCCTAGCGTGAGGCTTTATCGGCCATCTGGGTGGCTTCTTCGGCGGTCACCATCGACGTGTTTGCCGCGGCCCTTGACTCAACACCCTCTCGGGTCAGGGCCTCAACGCACGCCTCGAGGTCGGCACGCTCCTTCTCAAGCTGCTCGACCTTCGCCTCCAAAGCGGCCACTTGACTCACGCTAGAGGCCTCCCACGCATACAACTAGTAGGAGCAGCAAAGTCCCTTCAACTTCTACATCGACCACGCTAGGACCCGCTGCACGCAAGATACAGAGACTCAGTAGTAGAAAACAAACAATGAAGAAATTGGAGGACTAGGCGAAGAACTTACTGTGATTCCTTCGACTCCTCCGCTGCCTCGATTTCAGCAATACCAGTGAAGAGGTCTCCTGCGTTGTCTAGCATGATGGCTCTGATTAGGTCAGATAGTGGAGGCATAACCTTGAGAGTGATCAGGGGCCCCGACAACTTGGCCTCGGCCACCGCCGCTCTTGCCACTAGTGTGCCCGCCACCATGTCACGCCCCTCCCCAGACAGACTTGGCCATACCGAGGTGGGGGTGACTGTACTGGATCAGATCAACACCTAAACCGACGACATTAATCAAATCCAGCGGTAGTTCATTGCTGACCTATTTTATTACAAACTATAAAGTCTTACAAATAAGGCCATATGAGGTATGCCTCACGGCCATAAACAGTCCATACAAGCATAGTGGAAATTCTAACTTATCAAATACTAACACTCCCTGTTGGAAACTAGGAGCGAAACCCTAATCTTGAACTTATTCCTTGTATTCATCTTCTCCTTCATCGATGGCTTGCGGATCTTCCTCATCAAGTTGTCCTTCCATCTCTGGTGAATAGCAAGGGGGTGAGTACAAACGTACTCAGCAAATCTTGGAACAAGTTATAGATGAGGAAGAAACAAGGGCACCTAAGGCTTAATAAGAAAACATGCATTTTAAATTGACTAAGTGTCCCATTATCTTTGGCAGAGGCCCTAACCTCTATCGGATTACCCCAAAGTGATAAGTAATTCATTTTCAAATTTTTGAAGGTGAGACTACGGCTCAACCTCTTTCAATCTAACCATAACTTTTCATCAACTTCTCCATAACAATCCTTCAAACATCTTTCATTATCAATCTCATTTATCTTTCAATATAATGTCACACTGTTTTGCTCACGGAGCGAGACTACCCTTTCTGATATCTCCTCCCGGCTCACTATGAAGCCTTGTGACTTCCCAAACCACACAGGCTCGTTGCCGACCACAGAGTCTGGCCGTACACCCCAAGGGTGCACTCTAGTAACGCACCTTCCCATAAATCAGTTTTTATTTACAAAAACCAAATCCAAGACTACGCATGGGCAACTATCAGGGCACGCACCTATGACCGTTGGCACAGCTATTCGAATAGATTATATTTCAGCTGAAGGTGTACGCTTTACCCTTACAACACGAGCTTACTCCTACTGCCCATCAGCAGAGGAGGTTCGTGATAAGGTTTTTCTAAAGCCGACCTAGGATAGCACATTGCTATGTAGATGAGTCCTCCTGACCAAGGAACAGGCAGCCCTGACACGGCTCCTTTCCTTTGAAATCCTGTGGGTGCTCCAACCACTGATGCCTAATTGTTGCCACCATCTCAACCAATCAATCATTAGCCAAATCATTAATCAAATCATACATGCAGATAATCATAGCACACTATAGCCACCCCAGTGATTTTATGTCCCCAGCAATTACAAACCATCCTACGCCCACTAAATACTTGTCCAAGGGCAAAGCCATTATACCAGTAAGGTTGCATGATTGGTGTGCCTGACGTTCTTCCCAAGAAATCAGTCCTTATGCGCCAAACAAAGTCGGACCTCTAAGGCAACAACGACGCTTAGCAATTTATAAACAATCTCCATTTTCCCTTTTTCAACCCAACCTAGTTTAACATTTTACTAGAGACGAAATCATTGACAAATCCCATTTTTCACCCACATGCAGCATGAATCCGGCCACGTCTCAAGCAAAAACACAAGGGAGAGCTGAGGGCAGGGAGGTACTCATCGAGCATGGTGATGATGGAGTTCCAGTGACCGAACCATGGAATATGGTGGGCTTAAGCGGATTGGGGTGAGCGAAGGAGGATTTGAAGCGAATGGGGAGTTTGTGAGAGTGATTGGGGCCAAAATGGGGAAAACGAGGGGAAGAGAGAGCAGCGTGGGTTTATATGTGCAGCGGCATTCAACGGCGACACGGGAGGCTCACTAGTGATCAACAGGAGACCTAATGCAGCAAAGCTTCGGAGGATATGGTGCTAGGATTCATGAATGATGGCGAGGTACTAAGCGGTGGATGGTGAGACGCTGTGGTACGGGCCCACGCTCTGCGCCGAAGTACCGGCCACTGTGTGCGCACAGTTCAGCGTATGCGGTGACGCGGACTCAACACAGAATGGTGATGGACGGCGTGGATCATGACCTGGCATGAGGCAGACGGCGGCGATGGGTCCCTGGCACACGGCGAGTGATTCCGCTCGGCCTAACGTGGCGCACGGTGAACGGTGGCATGGCACGGGTGCTCAGCGAGCGAGCAGCGAGCGTGATGCACGCGCGAGTTCATGCGGTTGGGGCGTGTCGGCTGCCTGGCGCGCGCGGCCTGGCTGGCAAGGCGAGACACGGCGGGGGTGGCGTGACACACCACCGCTCTATCATCCACGGCCATGGCTGCCACCACCTCATTTGTGGCAACCTTTCCAGTGTCCGACATCCTAGGGTTCACCTGGACAGTCGGATGTACCACAACGATGGCTGACCTAGAGCTGGGATCCTGCCCGGGTGAGATCCCGGACAAGGTTTTGACCAGGATGGGGGGCACGTCATCAACAACTTCGACGGCACTCCTTTGGTCAACGCCAACCTCGATTGTCACCAGGTCTAAGGCTAGCGGCGCTACCGTTGCGCTCGTCGAAGCCATGGGTACAGAGGCCATCAGAGTAGACGACCTAGCACCGCCAGAGGCTCTACAACAACAGAAACAGGGTCATGAAGGCACTAGACGACAAAAAACTCCAACTCAAAAGTAAAGAACATGAGGATTACCTGGCAACTATGCGGAAGGCGACGGGACGCCACTGCACAGCCTTCGTCCGAGGCCCCTTCACTGGAGGCAGGGCAAGGGCCAGTACTTCGGCAGGCGCCACGGTGTCCCCTCCATCATCTGACTCCTCCTAGTCGGATAGCACAAGGCGGCGGGTCAAACCACTGTCAACAGGACCTTCTGGCCCACCCATTGTATGGAAGAAAAACTCAGTGGCAGTCAAACCAGTGTAGAAAGAATTAGCAACAAAACCTTTGGCCTGAAAATGAAATACAAAGCCATATTTGAATGTGAAGATATCAAAATGTGCTGATTTCATGAACATTAATTCCAATAAAATTACAGTTGCAATTTGCAAAAGGTATAGTGGAAAACGATTTTCTCTAACAAAGTCAAGGACACATTTACAATCAATAAGGACTACAACATGGTGATATCCCCATTCTGAAAGGGCCCAATCTTCTACAAGATGTTTTCCAATAGAATTCCAGGACCCTTAAAAATAAAGAATTACATAGCCATTTAGCATATCTCATATGCATATGAAAGGCAGCTAATGCCAATTCAGCACTTTCTGTAACAGAACTACAGAAGAGATCAAGAGATCTTATGTTTAAAAACAAAGCATTACATATATAAAAGGAGTATATTTGCAATTTGTGACCATTTTGTCCAGAGCGCCATAAAATTTGAATAATACTTTTACTTGAACAGGATTAACAATATATAACACGAGAAATGTATACACAAATAAACAAGTAATATTTCTAGTACTGCTGTCCTTACTGCAGGGATCTTTGAATTTATAGGGAAGTGGGGAAGGGTTCGATCTATGAAGCCATTTGGGGCACGACACCCTCCAACTGATCGTTGGCCAACGCATGCAACCATCTGACTAATATTTGATTGGAGAACCTTTAGATCCACACTGAGACATAATCAATGGGCTGTTCCTCCAGTGAAGCGTATCCATACACACCTGATAAATAAGTTTCAATGTATTCCATACAAAAGAGAGAGAAAAATCAAATTAGACACATTTGGTTGATGAGTTAACAGTAATTTTATCAACCAACCAGGTTGTCCCACAAAAACACACTAAAAATGAACTCGTAATGAGAATATACATGCAGAGAAATTTGGTTTAGTAAAAATGCAATGATATGCTCACTGGAAAATAATATTAAATCTAAGGCTCAAAGTATGTTTCAATTTGTAAACAATATGCTTAAGTACCACAAAGGATTATATTAGCAAAAGAATGACAGGCTAAATGGCTAAGGAAATCCAGAAAGACGGAAAAAATTAGATGAAACCTACATTTCCAGATGTTGCTCTGATTTGATTTAGTACACCCGTTATCTTAAGCTCCAATGTCTGAGCTGTGTTGCAACCAAATTGCAATTTGCAAAGTGAGTGCACCTTTGGAATAGGAAGCAATAAGATCATGGCATTGTTTGTACCCTTCACCTATTTTCTTTTTATTTTGCTTGTTTAGATGTTCTCCTCGTTGGACATCATCAACACCAATTGAGAAACCATGGTTCCCTATAAGTCTTGCACTGCAGGGCAAAAATGAAAGTAATTCAGACGAGAAAAAATTGTACGTTAAATTCACATAATGATCTACCACCAGGCTCCAGCAATGCAAATGATCAACTCTGCAAAATGGCAATGGGACGAATACAACTTCAAACAGAGTGTACACCAAGTATGACTACTGAAAAAAGTAAATCAGTGCCATAAAATGAACTAATTGCTGTACAATTAAAAAAAGGAAGAGTGCTGGACTTATTAGTAATTTATCATACAGGTTACACCAACTCATTCTTCATTGGAACAAATACATAACAGAAAAGTATTGATATAGCACTCATTAAATAAGATTTAAGAAAGAATTGTGTGCATTACGCAAATTTTGTAGCATCTCACCTGAATTTTGCCAAACGGTTCATACAGCTTGCCGCAGCTTGAGAATTATAATCTCTTACAAGAACAGAAAACATGCCATCCTTATTTCCATTACCTGGAGACAAAAGATTACACGATATTTTGGTTCGCTTTCAAATTTATCAAGCAATATGAAAATAACAAGGACACGAAGCGACACATAACTAACACAAATGAGCAATACTTTTACTAACCTTGTTGATGAAATGCACATCATTTATTGTATGCGGTGATTCATGACTCATGAGAAGGCAAACCACACCAGATTATATCTACAGATATAATTAATGCTCCCCTAAAAAGATGCAACATAAATTGGATTCTCCTAGGATCTAGATTCGCATAGATATCCACAATGCAAAGGGTAGATCAAATGACTTCAAAAGCAAGGTCTCATTCTAAAGTTTTCAAATTGCATCAAAACTTCTCAGAACAATGTCTGGATTTGATTTGTCATGAAACAAATAGTTATGGTTGCAAAGATTAATTATTCTGCAAAACCGAATCATAATTGAAGCAGACTAATCATATCTTTTATTTCACAGTTGCTCAGGTAGAAAGTGTATAGCTCATTGCATGAGCCAAACTGGAATGTACCCTTCCAACACTAAACAAGGACTGTAAATGATCTGAAGCACATGTAATAAGCAAAATATTGCTGTACAAGCAGCACATTCATTAAGAAGTTGCAGTCAAATCTTGAACATATTAGTGCAACTTTTAATCCTGAAAAATCTTTCTTGAGATGATTCATGCAATCAGAAATATAAATAAGCTTCTTGTGTGGAGTAACTATACAGGTTGGCAGTCTTATTAGGTGAGCAATCACTAATGATTATAATTATTTTCTCACCTAAAGTGGCCTTCCCAACTTGCCCAGATAAAAGTTCACTGTTTCGGAAATAGACAAAACCATCACTGGGACACATTGCTTCGCGTGACGTATAGATTTTTTCTTTAACAGTAAGATTCAGAAACACCTTCGTAGATGCATTAGGACGTACTAACACACTGAAGAGTTGTTTACCAGTCCAAAGTTCAATAGGCTGCAGAAGGAAAACATGATCAGTATGCACAGAGAGATCAGGAACTTGATGAGAACACAAAGCTGCACAAAGGCACTACTTCTTTCTATGCATTATTATGCTTAAATTCACTTTAAAAAATTATTAGTCAACTAAGATGAAAAAAGAAATCAAGTTTGATTATGTAAGCCAAGCAAAAATGTTTCACTCAAAAATGTCAAGCGATATTGATGCAATCATGTTCCTTCATGTAATATTTTATGATGCACACATAATATCTCCTATTAATCACAGAAATTAGCCTGAAGCATTAAGGAATAACATATCTTCTTGTGAACCAATTTGATGCTCGCAAAGTTTGTCTAGATAAAATATCTTACCTTAATAAGAGAAGGTGTTGGCAAATCGATGTTTACCATTGCATCACCAAGATATGAACATAAGAGAGTAAATGAAGACCTGTCATAGAAGTTATCTACTTATCTTTTCTCGTAACCAAAAAAGAAGAGGTCATAAAGTCTTGCGTGGAAGCAACCAGTATTTCCCCGTTCTTAGGGGTACACAAATTATTCTGAACCTGCAAAAATAGTGATGATTTTGATTAATAACAACCAAAATAGTGTTAGCATATCAAAAATTAAATATGCTCAACTATAGCAAAGAAGAGGAGTAATTTTATGGTCCTTGAGAAGGTACCATAATTTTTAGTATTAATTTTGGTACCCCTAAAACATGAGATACTAGGGATACTAAAATTAACACTAAGAATTATGATACCTTATCAAAGACTGTAAATTTCCCAAAGAAGAGTTAGTAAATGCTACCCCCATGAGCATAAGTGTTTCAGTGCGAGCTTCCTCTGTCTGAGGGACATGCAAATTCATCACATCACCATCAAAATCAGCATTATATGGGTTACAAACAGACTCATTAAATCTTAGTGCTCTCTAAGGCATTATCCTTGCCTGAGTTTAAATATAAAAAGCAATGAACCAACATTAGGCCAACATTTGAATATAGCACGCATAATACTATAATGTAATATGGAGCAATTTATACCCTGTCTGATATAATTGACATTTTATGCAAACTCAGTTGTCTATTAAAGAGGGCAATGTCTCTCGACTACACAGCCATACTTCAAATCCCGAGCGGCAATCCTTCTGTCGCAATACTTTAAGTGCCTAAAATGTAGTGTAGAACTAAGTATGAGAGCTGAAGTGCTCAACTAATGATGATTCAGCAGCAAACTTATAGCTTACAGCTTTGTTCCATCTGGTTGTATGATAAAATTTGCCCTTGGATGCTTGTGTGGTCCATTTCTTATACACTGACACAAGTTCTCTATGTTATAGAATGAAACCCTTTCAGGATAAGTTAAAACTCAAGCCATAAGGATAGGAATAGCCACCTGAAGTGTTAATTAATGATGACATCAAGATCGATACAAGAGTGAACATAAAAAATATCAAACATGACAAGCACCTCTATTATTCACAAATTTGGATTAGGACAAATGATAGTCCTTCCAGTGTACTCAGTACGTTTTCCAGACAAGTTGCCACGAAATTGGCCTTTCTTCCCCTTCAGTCCTTGAACAAGGTCTCGATGTTGTGAATCAGAAAGAGAGGTGTTGGTGTAATATGTAACAATGCTAGGGACCTTTTTGTAAAGCTAAAGGAATACAGATGAGTAGGTGTTCCTGTTGTGAACACTAGAACAGAATTTTCCCAATCAACATGGTATCAAAGCTTTGGTCCTAGTTAGGGTTATGCCTCTAGCAGCAAGCATTCACCGTCGACAAGATGATGAGGCGTCTCCCTGCTGCAGCTGAATGTCACACAGCAGGGTGTGACAAGCGGCGTGCTGGTGGCGCCAGGGGAAACGGCGGGAAGCGGCAAGGTGTAATTTGAATGTGAAAGCGTATTCTGAACTTGTGTAATCGAGAGCGCGGAGAGGAAGTGGGTGGGACCTTCGTGCCAGCCACAGGCTATATGTATTGTCGTAAACACTGTAGCATGATCAGCAAGAATGAAAACAGAATTTCCAACCACTCTTTTATCCACTTTCTCCTCCCTTCTATGATCTTGTTGCAATCGAATTTGGCAGAGCTTCGATCACCAGAATCAGTACGCAACAAATTGGTATTAGAGCTCTACGGCTGCGGCGGAGGAAGATCGGTTGGTAAAATTCCTGCGGATGGGTTTGATTCTGCTTTGGAATCGGTAATCGCCTTGCTGGTTCAATTGATCGGGAGGCTGGCATCCTGGCGAAGCAGTCCTTTCAACTCAGACAAGTTGTGGCTGTGATGAAGGCGATGGAGGAGAGAATCATGCTGGCGATGCAAGGTTTGGTGGGTAAGTTGGAGCAGCAAGGAGAGAGGCTGGATCAAATGCAGTTGAAAATGGAGCTGTCCATGGGATCGATCGGGCTGTCCAACAGGAGCAGTCGCAACTCGCGCAAGCCGTTCAAAGTAATGTGCCACCGTTAGCGCCATTACCTCCTCGTCCGATCGGTGGTGTAGGTAATGCAGAACTCCAACCTCCTGGAAATTTTCGTGATATAGTGGTTGGGGAAGGAGGGGCAGATGGTAGAGTTGGAGATGGCGCACCACGTAGACAGGGCATGCCGAAGATGGAATTTCCTAAGTTTGAAGGAGAAGATGCTCGGGTATGGGTGGATGATTGTCATACTTATTTTGAGATGTACAACATTCCCGAGATGTTCAAGGTAGCGGCCGCTTTGCTGAATCTGAGAGGAAAGGCCACTCACTAGTACTCGTGGTTGGACAGCACACTTGGGAGGAATTCTGCCATGTAGTGCTGTTGGAGTTTGAAGTCCATACTCCTAGACTGAAGACAGATGAATTGCTGCGTTTAAAACAAACGGGATCAGTCCTAGAGTAGAAGAGCCAATTTGATCAACTGCTATACCTGATTCAATTATATGAAAATGCATATATAGGAGAAGTTTGGGTGGTTAGTCAATTCATACTGGGTCTCAAAGATGATCTCAGAGTGTATGTGCAGTCCTAGCTTCCAACCTCCTTGACTGCAGCCTTTCATATTGCTGTGGCTCGAGAAGGAGTTCATGAGGGATTAGAGGTCAAGAGGAAGTGGACTGGAAAGGCTTCTAATGCTGTCAAGATACGGGAAAAATAGAAGTTTCAACCAGGAGAAATCTGGAAGGCACAACAATTGAAAGATTATCGTCGACAGAATAGATTGTGTTTCAAGTGTGGTGAAAAGTATTCGCCACAACACTAGTGTGCTCCAGTTAGTGCAGCTCAACCCCATGCCCTAGAATCAATTGAAGATAGCATGCTGTCAGACAAAATGCTGGATGCAATAGTAGCTGGTGATTTGGAATATGAGATATATATGCAATTGTCATTGAACACTCTAGATGGATTTACCAATGCAAACACAATTCATTTGAGGGCACAGGTTCATAAGAAAGCTATGCTTGTGCTTGTGGACTCAGGGGGCTCCCACAGCTTTGTTAATGTCTCATTTGTATCAAAGTTGGCTATCAAAGGTGAACGGATGAAACCTCTGTTAGTGAAAGTAGCAAATGGCAAAATTCTTACATGTGATCATCATATTACAAACTTCGAATGGTGGATTCAGGGTCACACTTTCTCCCATGACATGAAGATATTGGAGTTGTTTGGTTATGATGCTATACTAGGCATGGATTGGCCTGCTTAGTTTAACCCGATGCAGTGTAATTGGCAAGAGAAATGGCTTTCTTTCAATTATCAGGTTAATACTATTCGGTTACAGGGTGTTCTTCCTTCAACAGTCCACAGTTTATAACCTGTAACAATTGATCAGCTACTAAAGTTACAACAAGGCAATGATATTTGGGCAGTGGCATGTGTCCAAGCTGAATCAGCAGAAGTGGATGTCACTATGGATTTTATTGAAGGCTTGCCCAGTTCTGAAGGTTACACGGTAATTCTTGTGGTGGTCGACCATTTCTCTAAGTCCGTACACTTCATTCCGTTGAAGCATCCATTCACCATATCTCAAGTAGCAAAGGTATTCATGGATCAGGTTGTTTCGTTGTATGGTCTTTCGAAGTCTGTGGTATCAGATCATGACAAGATCTTTACTAGCCAATTCTGGCAGCAGTTATTTCAGCGTCATGATATTTCTTTGCATCTAAGCATGGCTTACCACCCTCAATCAGATGATTAGGCTGAGCGTGTAAATCAGTGCTTAGAGATGTATCTATGCTACACTAATACCGTCTCTCCGGCTAAGTGGGTCTCTTGGCTGTCGATGGCGCAATTTTGGTATAACACTTGTCTACATACATCTTTGAGGACATCTCCATATCATGTGGTTTATGGTATTGAACCAAGCTACATTTTTCTTCCTTACATGGTTGTTGAGACTGCTGTCGATGATGTCAGGGTACAAACATTTCTACAAGATAGACAATTGTTCATGGATATGTTGCATCATCATTTATCCAGAGCTCAACACAGAATGAAGCAACAGGCAGATCAACACCGCTCTTTTTGGGAGTTTCAAGTTGGGGACAAGGTATATCTGAAGTTACAGCCTTATGTCCAACGCTCTATTGCGTCCCGGCCGTATCCAAAGTTGTCATTTAAGTATTTTGGGCCTTATGAAGTTCTGGCAAAAATCGGCTCAGTTACTTACCGCTTAAAATTGCCTAAGGGAAGCCTAATTCACCATGTGTTTCATGTTTCCCAGCTCAAAGAGTTTGTTCCTTGTCACTCTCAAGTATTCTCTCAATTACTGACTTCGATTCAATTGGACGTCACAAAACTTCAGCCAAGTGCTATCCTGGAGTGTCGCATGCATGGTGAAGAAAGGTGCAGCGGCTCTTGTACAAGTCAAGGTATCATGGGGTTCCTTGCCAGAAAAAATGGTGTCTTGGCAGGACTATTCTATGCTGTGGGCACGCTTTCCTGATGCACCAATCTAGTGTGAAGACAGCTCTTGTGGGAATGTCACACAGCAGGGTGTGACAAGCGGTGTGCTGGTGGTGCCAGGGGAAACGGTGGGAAGCGGCAAGGTGTAATTTGAATGTGAAAGTGTATTCTGAACTTGTGTAATCGAGAGCACAGAGAGGAAGTGGTGGGGCCTTCATGCTAGCCACAGGCTATATGTATTGCCATAAACATTGTAGCGTGATCAGCAAGAATGAAAATAGAATTTCCAACCACTCTTTTATCCCCTTTCTCCTCCCTTGTGTGATCTTGTTGCAATCAAATTCAATAGAGCTTTGATCACCAGAATAGGTACGCAGCACTAAACCAGCCTGCGCCCCGTCTCCTTTGCCTCACCTCCTCACAGGCCATGGAGACCATTGCTCCTTCGGCAAAGTGGAGGAAGAAGGCGACCTCAGGCTCGGAGCACTTCTGGAAGGTTCCCTCTTCCTGCGGCGTGCGTGACTAGGAGGAGAGCGAGGAAGCAATGCGGTGGCAGGTGTCCTTGGCTGTGGGGTTCCATCGATAGTGTGGAAGGAACTGGATAAAGCATGAGGACCTCTTATCCTGTTTGCTGTTTGCCTTGCTTTCCTTCCACATTGGCTATGAGGTGTCCTTGGCTACATGTATGGAGGCGGCTGCAAGGGCTCCCAGGTTTTTCTCTTCGTGACCCCCAGATGTAGGATCTGCTGTCCAGGAAGAATCCCAAAAGAAACAGAGAAGCAGGGAGGAGAGAAGAAAGAAAAGGGAAATGGCATCTGGTGGGAGTGATACTGCAGGGAAATGGGCATGATTGGTCCTAGGGGCGGAATGGAGGTAGTAGCTACCTCTTCGCTTGTCACAAAAGTGAGATGAAAAGTTTGCTAGAGGATTTAGTGAAAATGGGCATGATTGGTCCTAGGGGCAGAGCATGAACAACTGAACTGAAGTTAGAACTGATGCAAGGTGAATTAAGGCTAGAGAGAAGTAGTAATTATTTAAATTGGTCCAAGAGAGATCAATTGATGTTGAGGGCAAAAGGGGTGGAGGACTTTTGGCAGAAAGACTATGTGGAACCTATTGATTAGGGAGAGCGTGGCTTGGAAAACATGGAACACCAGAAACTCCACAGTGGTGTCATGGTTGATGACTTCAATATCTCCACCTATTGCTAGAATGGTGGAAACAATTACTAGTGATAGTGAAGTGTGGAGAGCATTGCATAATATGTATTCAGGAGAAGGCAATATTATGATGATGATGGAGGCACAAAATAAAGTGAAAAACTTAAAGCAAGAAGGCAAGACCGTTGAAGAATATGCTAGTGAGTTGAAGCAGTCGTGGGCAGATTTGGATTATTATGACCCACTACAATTGAAGCATGCTGATGACATTGCTATTGGAAGATCTTAGCTACAACGCATAAGAGTTACTCATTTTTTAAAAGAATTGAACAACAAATTTAAGAATAGAAGGGCATCCTTATTGTTGGGTAATACGAAGGCTACGCTAGCTAAAAACAAAAAAATTTACCACGCACACCAGGTAATCTTGCTAAGAGAGGGACCATAAACCGTTACCACTAGACACGTAGAGTAGCGGAAGAAGTATTGGTGTAGCGAGCCGATCCAACACGCGCACGCCAATGTGGTTGGGAGTTGACGCCAAAAAGCCAATCAATATCCTCGGGAAGCCTTCACCCGAACTCTCGCAAGCCGATGATAACCTTTGCTGATCCAATCAGTGGGGCTGATGCCGATAAGCGCAGCAGCTGAAGCAACGCCTCTACTAGTATCCACACATCTAGGG
>KE373323.1:865213-877695 GCA_000418225.1 Zizania latifolia | reverse complement strand
CGTTCCGACCCCGCGGCTCTTCAGCCCGGAGGTCGGTCGTCCGTGTACCTGAGTCGCACCGGTCGACACCACGACGGATCCCGTTTCCCTCGCCGCTTCAGCTCCACGCACCCGGATTGGACCGGTACGCCTTCGCGACCCCTCTGTCCGACCGACGTCCGTCCGTGTAACTGAGTCACGTGCGAACTCCATAACGGTCGAGGCTTCTTCATCTCTTCTCTTCTTCACCCCGTTGACAATCACTCATCATCCCCATGGTATACACCATGGCTCCTCAGGCGGGGTTGGGAAGGAGAGGAGGCTGTCCGAGAGAGATTTCATAATTTTTACTTAGGAAGTTGTTTTTTTTCATGCTAACTGAGATGTCATTTATCAAAATAGTCATATATATTATTGTCTCGAAGTAGCATTATAACCAAAGATCCTTTAGAGTGATAAAATATCAATTTTTTCAGCCGCTACTGGCGTTCTTGTCGGTCGCATGGGCGAGGAGGCGAGGCATGCCTACCTCTGGCAGCCGTCGTCTCTTTTTACCAGGAATTCCGAAAAGGGAAGGGAGGGGGAGAGTTGGCGGTGGCGTAGAACCCTACATCATTTTGCCGGTGAATCATATGCTGCTTAATTTATAAGACGTGAGTTCGAATTCAGCAAAATTGACAGATTTTTTTACCTTTTTGTTAGTTTTTTGGTATTATTCCAATCGGAATTGCTAGGCAAAAATTTTACTCTAGGTGTAACAAAATATTAGTACTACACATGCAACAACTAAAAATACTTGTTGCAACATAAGCTTATTACACGTGCAACAAATAAAATACTTATTGCAACAAAAAATTACTTACATGCAACAAATAAAAATCTTTGCCGCAACAGAATATATGTTAATTAGTATTTTTATTTGTTGCAAATATAGTAAATCTTTGTTGCAACAAGGATATCCGCGTGTTGCAACAAATATTTTAGTTTCTTAGAGAAGAGAGAGAGAGTAGTTAGTTGCACAGGGCCTATTGTTGCTTTCTTGCGTTGCCTGCAGTGGTGATGTCAAGTTTGCTAAATGGAATTTCGGGGTAAAAAGAAGTTTGCGGTCCGATATAGAAGAATTCAGACAATATTTTAGCTGAAGGTTTCAACAAGAGTTTTATGTTTCAATTGATTTTTTATAATTTTGTTTCTTTATTTATGTATTGCATTGGGATCTTCATTTCTACAGCGCATGTCATGTGCCGTATAGTTGCAGTACACGTTGATTTAGGGAACAAAGATAGAATTAATTTTTGGTATCTAGGAGAGATTTACTCCCAATACAAGTACGATATATTTATCTATATATCGTTTTTAAGTTATAACAAGATCTGCATTTCCAACTACAAGATTTTTGTCGTGGAAATTACAAGTTAGTATTTTCTAAGTCGTCGCGACTTCCATGTTTTACGTTGTTGGATTCTAAATAACCATCGCAAATGCACACACTTTAATTTTGGGTTCTCATTAGTAAAAAAAGCTTGCTTCAACATGATAAAGTCGCAATCAACAAATTCATCCCAGGCTGCTAGCATAACCAAGCAAATATGCACGCAAACTTATTACGAAGCAAGCAAATCATATAAATTTAGGTGGCTAAAGAAGAACAACGACGGCCGTCACAGCGAGCAGACCGACTCCACTGGCAACAGCAACGGGAGCAGAAGAACTTTCCGGCGCCGGCGCCGGGACAGGCGAGGGGTAGTATCCGTAGTAGATAGGTGCTCGAGCACTATCGTCAGCACTAGCCGGGGGCGGCGCTGGCGTCTCATGGCCACCGCGCTCGCCACGGCCGACACCCGGAGTAGGAGCGGAGGACTGAACTGGCGACGTCGCGGGCGACCAGTGAGAGCTCGTCGGCTGACCGAGCGCTTGTCCTGGTGATGGAGCCCCACGAGGATAGCCATGTTGATGCGGACTTGGTGCGTGGACCGGTTGTCTGGCGTCCAACGGCGCCAGAGCGTGGTGGTGGTGATGGCCGTGATGACCATGGTGATGCCGATGCGAAGTTGGAGCATGGGCCGGGTGGTTGGCGTGAACTGGCGCCGGCGCAGGAGCGTGGTGATGCGGCGCTGGAGCCTGGACCGGCTGGTTCGCGTGGACTGGCGCCGGTGCTGGTGCATGATGGCCGTGAGGACTCGGTGACGGCGAGTGGGCAACACCGCCAACGGGAGCGCTCGGCGAGTGAGCCGGTGCCGGGGACGGATCACGATGATCACGGTGATGTTGAGGGCTCGGCGCCGGAGCGTCCACAGCATGATGGTGGTGGTGAGGCCAAGGGGCGTAGGCCGACGCGTGGTGGTCGACGTGCGCGGTGGACGGTGCAACCAGCAGCATCGTCATCGCCAAGGCCATTGGCGTGAGAGACGTGGCCATGGCGAGAGGCTCTGTAGTTTAGAGGATACGAGCTACCTCGTGTTGCCATCGTAGGGAAGCGCTGCATATATAATCACAATTCAAAGATTTGTTTCCAAGGATGGGAACTTCAAAGTTGGAAACATTGCTGGTCATTTGTGATTTATTTGGCATGAAGGGAAGCAGCCTTAATCGTGGGAGGATTTTTCGAATAATCATGGAATGATTTTAATTTTCATACACTAATGCGAGGATATAACCAAGATTTGTTGGCTGAAATCCTGGAAACAAATAAGTGCCATTCTAGATTCGATGATCGAACTCACAACAGGAAACATGAAATTACTTTCAAAGAGAAGAACAAATAAATGCGGCTATACGTCCGTAAAATGCAGAGGAAACGCGTCCTAAATTGGACAGATTGCAACTAGAAGACCATAGTTTCAGCATGACGAATACAAGAAAATGTTGCGGCAAATCATATTTCAGATAATTGCACTCCGATCAGAAATCAGTCTTAATATTGGCCTAATTCACAACATTTCCATGATTCAAAAGTTCTCGCCATTCTGGAAAACGATGAATAAATTCCTTGAGAATTGGTAAATTCATTATTACAAGATTACAACATTATTACAGCAACTCAGTTCATTGGCGGCGCACATCTGCTAGACTGCTAGTACGCGCTACGTCGATAGAACAAAACAGAGTTACCGATATCGATTATAAAGTTATTTATATACAGGATGAACCAGACGATGATCGAGGCCTCAATGGTACCGTCAGCTGATAAAACAATTGGATATGACCAGGGGTTTCTTAACCATTGGACATGATGATGAATTGAGAAAATCTACTTTGCATGCTGTTTCTCTGCTAATACCTCCTCAGTCCTCACTGTAGCCCCACTGATCCGTGACAACTTCAATTTTGCATATGTTGTTTACCACCGGGTATGACCAGAGGTTTCTCAACCAATGGAGTCGAGATCTAAAATCAGGACTATGTAGTACTATCGATGCTGCTGGTTACAAGCCTGGCAGTTTCTGGCAGATCTGGGGTTAGCATATGTGCACTGCTCACATGCCCAAATGTTGCTTTCATCGCCGCCTCGACTTGAGCCACCTGTTTTGGAGCTGGTACTGGATGTTCTGCTCTTGCCACTCTTACTTTTACCACCAAGGCTCTTAGAAATTGTGCTCTTGCTGCATGTGCCATGGCTATTGGAAGGTCCAACATCATTTAAACCAGTCTCCAAAGCCCGGACAAGATTCTCGAAATAATTGTGAGTCACACTGTAAAATACAGGAAAACATCAAATGAAGATACAGCAGCAAGAGAAGAAACTTAAATGTTCATCTGTTTACAATTAGGAATGATCAGTCATCAAAAGATAAACAAAACAAAGAGAACCTTCCACGGGATACAAACATCTGAGTAAAAGATAAACAAAACAAAGAGAACCCTCCACGGGATCCAAACATCTGAGTAAGGATTGAAACGAAGCAAAGAGAAACTTCCACGTGAAAAACAGAAAAGGGTGGCAGTACCTAGTTAATCCAGCTAACTTTGTACGGAAATCATTGAAATCTTTTGAGGGAGATTCTGCTTCAAGGTATATTTGAAGTTCTTTCTCTGCACATTGATGCAGCCGCTCCAAACCTGATTCTGCCTCACCTAGACAAATAAGCAACAAGAATAAACCACATAAGTAAACCGACGCTTGCACATGTTATTTATGACAGCAAAACTACAAACCTTGCAGATATTCAAAGAACTGTCTTTTAGCATGCTCATGCTCTGGGAGGTAAAACCCATAGGCATAAGTCCACTTCAATACCCTCCTACATTCGACAATCTGCATATTGAAATTAAACCCACACATCAGAGACCAGGGATGCCTATGAGAGAACTAAACTTGCAATGAGAACTAACCTGTAACCATGCTTCTATGATGAACTTGAGCTGTGACTCTGGTTGGCTTTGTATATCACTTAATTTTTCAAGCTGAAGAAAGATTTGTGAACTTGACGGTTAGTATTAGTAGTTCTGGACATACTGAAGTAGCTGTATTAAATGATTAATACATGAACCAAACAAGGCTTCATTCCTTTTGCGTGAAATTGGATATAAAAAGGAAAAAGGAGAGAATAAAGTCATGTATTTATATACCTTGTCATTCTGAAGACTCAGCAGGTCTCCTAGTGCCTTTTGTCTTGACTGCATCATGAAGAAAAGACATTAAATAAATCAGAAAAGTTGTTTTTATAGGCCAAAAGACAGGCACATTACTTTCTACAAGAAACAAGACCTAAACACTCAAACAAGCATTGAATTCAACCAGACGTTTATTCACCAAATTCAATAGCTAAAAGCAAGAAGCAATATTTCTTTCTACAGAACATTTGTCAGTAGGGATGCAAGTGGGTCCATCCAAGGGTACCTATTGACCCACTTTAGTTCATTTGGTATATACACAATATGAACTACTCCCTCCGTTCCATAATATTGCAACGTAGGATTGGATTTGATATTTCATAATATAATAAATCTAGACAATGCCACTGTCCAGATTCATTATACTATGATATATCAAATCCGATCTAGATCCCAATATTATGGAACAGAGGGAGTAACAAATTAAAAAGTGTGTTTTTAGTTTTTTTTCTTGAACGTGCAAGAGAGCTGCACATCATTATAATAAGAAAAGGAGGGAGTATAAGAAGACTCATTCAAACCCGTTAGGGCAAAACTCTTACGATACCATTGCCCGAACAAAAGTCAATGGGTACCATGGACAAGACTTGCATCTTATCTTTATGTGTCAACAAATGAGGATGGAAATGTCTGACAAAAAGAAGCTATCACTAACCCTATAGTTCTAGAAAAGAGAACCCTCTCAAGTTTCGATTAGAAATCTATTCTTTTGCTCGCTTATGTAAACTATAGTGCTTTCTTCAGCTAACTTTTCTTATACCAATAACTTACCGACTGATTGGCTGCCCAACGTTCGTAATAATGTGTATATCTTTCAAGCGAGTTCTTGGCCATTTCTCTTCTCCTTTCAGATTCATCGTACTGTAACCAGTGCAAAGCAGTACATAATGCAGCACAATACTAAATCAAAAGATAATGAAGTAAACATTTCAGATTAGAACCGCACCGCTCCTTCTTGCCTTGCTGCCTCATAACGGTTACAAGCATAAAATCCACCTGTCCGCTCTCCATGCTCTGACCATGGACCAAGACACAACCTGGGTTATATAGGATAAGTACCATATCATCCACATGAAATTGTATTATGAGGAGCTGATGACCACATACAGCAAATAATGATTACATACCAGCAAAACTCAAATTTGCATGGAGGTGTGCATGTAATGTGCATGCATCCCTGGTTTTTTTCAATGGGTCGCTTGCACTTAGGACAAGGCTTCGAATTAGCTAGAATCCTGAAACCACAACGAACAGAAGGTTAGACACAGTTAACACAAGAAATAACTGGTACTAAAAAGGAAATATAGCTTTCAGATTCATCATGCTTCATGCAACCACATAACTCTTTTCAAAGGAATCAAGTCCAAATATTATTTCATCATGCTTCATGCAACCACATGTCTCCTCAGAAAATAGCAAAACCGAGCTTTTTTGGGGGGGAGGGGGTGTATGGCCCAAACCACAACCAACCAAATGGAGACATGAGATAGGACAAAATTTTCAGAAGAAAGATAAAATGCAATTAAAGAAACCAAAGTTGGAGCTGTCCACTCATTATTGTAACAGTGCCCACCCATCTGCTATTCTCGACTTAATTTACAAATTTTTTTATATTTGGAACTATGGATATTTATTATCTCCAAGACTGGCGAGGAATAATGGGATAATTAACCTTCTTAGAATTTTCATACTTGAATTAGTATTACATATAGGATTAGATAGCCACATGACCACACCACAAGGGCAGGGAGATAGATGAACTAAAGGATCTTTGATTCATTTCTTGCTTCCCTTCTCATGAGTACATAACTGTGTTAAGTAGACATGGTACTAACAGATAAGATATTGCTAATGGCATATGCCTTGGGTACAGGCACCCCATTGCACAGCCTGCTTGGCCTACGTGCCACACCTGATGGGCCTAGCCTTTCCATGATATAATTGGCCACTGGCTATATATGTGAAGGAGGGTGGATATGCTTGCGAGTTAAGCGAAAGAAAAAATACAATAAATCATCCCCCCACCCGCCTAGAGATGAAAACAGATCAGATACAGACGGATATTAGTGATGTCATATTCATTTTTATTTTTTTTCTAGATTCAGATTCAGATACTCCGGATATGGATACGGAAACGGATACTATCGGATACGAATACGAAGTGAATACGAATCAAATACGAATACGGTTACAGATATTTATCGAAACAAGAAAAACATCTGTGCATGTAATAGATGTAGCAATTTTTTTCTACTTTACAAGTAAAACATGTAGGTTGTGAATACAAATGTTATTTTATTAATTGCAGTTTTATAGATATAAAGTAAGATATATTTTAACTAGAATGTACTCCGAATTAAGAATTTTATTGAATTTGAAAATCCTTCAAAAGAATTTTGAAATCCCGGATGAAATGTTGGATTTTCAACCTTAAAAATCTCCCAATATCTAAAATTTCAGAAAACATTTTCTCTTCTTTCTCTTTTTTTCTTTCTTTTCTCCTTTCCTTTTCTCCCTTTCTCTTTCTTCCTTTCCCTTCTTCATTTCTCTTTCCTCCTTTCCCTTCTTCCTGCTTCCCATTCCTTCTTCCTGCTTCCGTTTCCTGTCGTGTGGGCGTGGAGCAGCAGCAGGCGGCATAGTGCGGCCGCGGAGCGGCGGTGGAGCAGGGATGGCGTGGCAGTGGGAGCGGCGTTGCAGCGGGGTGGTGAGCCGGTGAGGGCAGCGGCCAGGGCAGTGCGCTGGCGAGGGCAGCGGCAAGCCGGCAAGGGCGGTGCGCCGGCAGAGGCAGCGGGCAGCGATGTTATGGCTGGAGCAGCTGGAGAGAGAAAGGAATTGGAAGAAGAGAAATAATCGGAGTATGGATCCTAAAGCAAATCTGACGATTACAAATAAATGTGCCTAATGGGCTTTTTATTTCAGATAATCCGGATATTATCTGGATTATCCGAATCCGAATCCGAATCCGTATCCATCGGATACCAGCGATATCATATCTGTTTCCGTATCCGAAAAAATATCCGAATCCGAATCCTTATCCGAAACAAAAAAAATCCAGATGCAGATCCGAATCCGTTTTTTCCAGATTCGAACAGAAACTATCCGAATCACTTTCATCCCTACACCCGCCGCCCCATCCCCTCTTACCAATCTGACCATTGGCTCGATGACCACAAAAGGACCCCAACTGGAACATTAAGGATGATCATTAAACCACCCAAAATTTTTGGTTGATTGACATTGTGACAGTATTGAAAATAATATAAATCAAAATTTAGAATAAGAAAACTGTCACCATTACTAGTATAAAAGGTATGCTATTCCAACTATACCAGTTCATATTCTCAGACTCGGCACTGTTCTTGAGGATCCACTTTGAAACAGTTGCACAGTCTACTGGACGATGAGCTTCCTCAGTGCACTGCAAATTTATTTCAAATGATTTATGTTCTGCTGGTCACAATAAAATGAAATGGCAGCCCACTACTCACATTCCAACAAAAGCCATAAGAGCAGTTGCAGTTCACATCATAGCTGCCGCTTCCCATAACAAATTCTACAGCATATTCACATCCAGGAGCAGGACACCATTTTGTCTGTTCCAAAAAATGAATTTAATAAAAATATGCTTACAAATATATAAATAAATAAATACCAAAACTTAAGAATTGGACAAATATAGCAGTTCATCGTTTCTGCATAGTCATTTACGCCAATTACCAATTAACAGCACCATTTTGAGATCTAGTATGATTGCATATTAAGTACATTAACCATAGAAAATAAAGAATATCCAGGTACAATAATTCAAGATACAGAGAAGGAATTGATTCCATTTTTAGGAAAAAGTAGATACAAATGACAAGAACTATGGTTTGTTACATGATAAAACATAAAATAAATCAAGTGGCAGACACCCAGATTATAATAGGTTCCATTGAATTATGATCAACTCACCTTTCTATTATCTTCGATGTAAGATCTGCGCAGATATCGCCCATACTTTTCCCTATCCTCATCATCGGCCAGTGAATTGATCATATCTTGTCCAACAGCAGCAGCACAAGATGGATCAGGACATCTCAACATCAAACATCCTGGACCATCATTTATAGAAGTGCTAATGTAACCTGTCAATTTAACAGAAAAAAGTGGTATAATGAAGAGACATCAATGCTTCAACTTTTTTAAGTGAATTGCTTTGAAGAAATGCCTGAATCACATAAAGAAGTTGTGCAAAAGCGTGAAAAAAGAAAAAGAAAAAATAATCTATTGGATCTAGTTGATTCAGCGCATGTTTTGACAAGAAAAGAAAAAAAGGCAGCTAAGTTTCTTCTTTCATGGAAAACTGTTTGTGTGATGAAACACCGAGTAGTTTGGTAGGTGACAATAATTTATAGGACAAATTAATCAAAAAAGTTAAGCATTGTGACTTTTTTAGTCAAGCTCTGTATCAAACAATGGCATCAGTCAAAAGAACATTTGGAAAAATAGAATATATGGCAGAAATGATATCAGCAAGAAAAATGGTACTGGTACCAGTCTTGCAGAAGAAATGAAGTGGCACAAAATATGGTAACATTAACTATCATGACCTCAGTATAGTACTGGAGACAGAGAAGTTGCCATGTTTTATTTCAATATGTACTATGAAGAGGAAGTGTTGATTCCACTAAAAATAGAATCCGAGGTTGGTAAGACAGAAATATTTCAAGGTTAGATTGTCAAACCTCTCCAACATGCACCACAGAAAGGATGGCCACATGCAGCGGCACTCATTGACGTACGAGGGCAACTTTCGAAACAAATTCCACATGTCAACTGTTAAGTGAAAAAGGTGTATAAGTATTGAAGAATTCATGGTAATCAAGTGTTCTAAGTAAAATGTTGATTAAAAGCCATCAAGAGAAAATATAATACAAAATGGCAGATGCACATTTTGCTCACAAGTCATAATGTATAGCGCAGGCAGAATTGAGTGTCAATGAATACGTACTACAAACCTGCAATAACACAAGCATACTACCCAACTTTTTTCCTAACAGTCCTAGCTTGTAGTCATGCAACTTTTATGGATAGCAGGCAGCAACAAAATAGAAGCCTGGATTAGAGAAAACCTAATGAATGACTATGGTACACTTGTTTGTAATTATATGATATTGTCATGGGTTTGGATCATGACAGGATAAACACTGCCGAGAGGATAGCCGGGTGGTGGCAGCTGCTAGGGATGAGAGATAGACTTAGGTTGGGGAGAAGAACATTGGGACGAGAGATTAGACTAATTCTTTCTTCATTAATTGATTCATGATGAATATCGTCCTATTTATAGAGTTTACAAGATTTTTTCTCTTTAACTAACTCTAATCTAATCTGCTATTTTAAAGGAATAACTCATCTGGATATAATCCCTAATTGCTACAGTCCCAGCATGGTACTGTTCATATGGGGCTAGGCTTGGCCTGGTGGCCTAGCCCACTACCTATGATACTACATCCCTCTTTTTGAGCAGCTCGTCCTCGCACTGCAGGACAACCTCAAACCTGACTCGACGCCTAACACAAATAAGACTCAAGCCTTTTACATCTCGGCTTGCTATAATAGTTGAAATGAAAAGACACCGCATCTTGAAACTTGTAGACCTAGGTAGTCCCGATCCCAATGCTCTCACAAAAAGGACTTGTCTTAGCCAAAACAAAAGCCATGAGCGAGGTGAAGACTCGCCTGCAGATGGTCTTGGTCGGCTTAGATCCATCCTTTGCATCGTCGCAGAGGCCGCCATAGTTGTTGGATGGGAACAACAACCCCTTCTTCTTCTTGGAAAGCTACCACGCCAGTGCCGCTTGGAGCCGATATGTCGCTTGGGTCGCCAGGAAGATGGGCAACGATGTGGCATGACAGCCACCAATGGAGACGACTGATGTGCTATTGTAGTGACTGGCGTTGTCGTCACTATGTCCATCGTTGTATGTTCGAAACACCTTTCCTCCACCCCTTGCTTTGTATGTCGCTTCAACTCTTTCGTGTATGCTTCGCCTACAACACGTCCACCAACTCTTTCATGTCCTTCAACTTCCCGATCATCTGCGAGATAAGTGTCGTGGCTCTGCTAGCCATGGGCGACTGCTCCCACCGGATGTCCATCCAACAACAATCGTTGTAGATGGCGCGAGAGTAGAGGGTCTTAAAAACATGCTCTATGTCTACCCAAGATCAAAATGAGACGGAGGCCTCCACACACGCTCCCATCAGGTGCATGTAGATCTCTTTCGCCCCATACGCATCGAACATTTGATGGAGTACATCCTCATTCACCGGGTAACACGAATTGATCATTATGACGTGAAGGGTTCGCTCAAAATTGAAAGCCATGGAGAGTGACTCTGATACCAAGTTGTCATAGCTTAGATCCATGATGGGATTGTTGAGATAGCAACTACAGCAACATCTCTTCTGTATTGAATTGAATTAGGGCTGAATGCCAAAGTTATACATGAGCAGGAGAGAAGAAGGCAAATATGCAAAAAGCCCCTTATACATTGGGGAACATACAGAACAGAGGAACATACACTAACATATATCTCTAACACCCCCCAAACTCAAGGTGGTTCTACAACATTGAGTTTGGAGAGATAAAATCTATGTTGTGCTCGAGTCTGTGCCTTCGTAAAGAAATCAGCCAACTGAAGCTTTGAAGGCACATACCGAAGCTCGATGACCTGATCCTATACCTAGGCTCGAGTATAAGAAGCATCAACACCAATATGCTTAGTAAGCTCATATTTCATAGGATCACGGACAATACTGATGGCACTTGTACTGTTAGACAACGGAGGAGTAGGCACAGTAATTGAAACACCAAAATCCTCAAGTAGCCACTACAACCAAGTAACCTCGGCTATCAAAAGTGCCATGGCTCGCAACTCGGCCTCTATACTCGAACGAGAAACTGTTGTCTGCTTCTTAGTTTTCCAAGCAATGAGAGAACCACCAAGAAATACACAATAAACAAAAAGAGAGCGACGATCAGAGACATCACTAGCCCAGGTAGCATCAGAATAGGTCTGGAGCTGCAAGGAGGTGGAGCATGGGAAGAAAAGACGAGAGATGATGCCACGAAGATACCGCAGAACACGGAGGTGACTATAGTATGGCTGAGTGGGAGCTGAAACAAACTGACTAAAAATATGAACAGGATAATAAATGTCTGGACGAGTGATACCAAGATAGACAAGACTCTCAACAAGATGACGATAGCGAGTGGAATCTAAAAGAGGTTCACCTTCATTCGGATAAAGGTGAATATTGAGCTCCATAGGAGTCTCAACAGTGCGATGATCGGTGAGGGAGGCACGATCAAGGAGATCCTGAATATACTTTTCCTGGGATAGATAGAAGCCCTTAGTCGTAGAGAAAACCTCAATCCCAAGAAAGTAACAAAGAGGACCGAGATCAGACATGAGAAACTGCTCGCTGAGTCGTGCCTTCACAAAAGCAATATACTCAGGGTCATCTCTGATAATAATCATATCATCGACATATAGGAGAATAGTCCGACCACGAGGAGATATGAACAAAGAGTGCAGGATCATGAGTACTGGCAGAAAAAACAGCAGCAATCACGACAGAAGTAAAGCGCTGGAACCAAGCACGAGGAGCCTGCTTAAGGCCATAAAGGGAGCGACGAAGACGACATATTATACCATTAGGAACAGTATAACCAGGTGGCGGATGCATGTACACCTCGCCACGAATCTCACCATAAAGAAAAGCATTCTTCACATCAAGCTAAGAAATAGACCACTGACGAGGCAGCAGCAACAGCAAGAGTGCGAACTGTGGTCATGTGAGCTACAGGAGCAAAGGTCTCATCATAGTCTTGACCATACTCC
>KE373323.1:836863-865203 GCA_000418225.1 Zizania latifolia | reverse complement strand
CTGAAAGCCACCCGCTACAAGATGAGTCTTATAGCGCTCAAGGGAACCATCAGAGCGAGTCTTGACCTTATAGACCCATTTGCATGTGATAGGACGAACACGAGGAGGAAAAGGAACAATATCCCAAGTGTTAGTGCACTCAAGAGCAGCAAGCTCCTCTATCATAGCAAGTTGCCATTCCGAATGAAGAAAGGCATCACGCTAAGAGGATGGCTCAGAAAGAACAGCACTAGTAAAACCAAAACGAGTAGGGGGCTTCAATAATCGACGATCACAAAGATCATAGCGAGTGGGCTCGGGAGCAGGAATAACAGAGGATGTGTCAGCAGGAGGAAATGGCACAGGAGGAGAGTCTGGGACTTGCCCACGACGAGTAGACATGTATCACAGGCGGCTTGGAAGGGAAAGCAGAGACATCAGAAGATGGCAACAAAGAAGCAGAAGAGGGAGTCTCGGGAGCAGGAGCCATGGAAGATGTCTCAGAATCAGAGGGAACTATAAACGAAGGTACTACAGGAGGGGACAAAAGCGGAGCAGAAGACAAAGTAGCACCAGGAAGAGTCAGGAAGAGAAGAAGCTTAGTCAAGGATCTAGGTGAAACATCAAAGGAGGGACATGAATAAAAGGAACGAGACTCATCAAAGATAACATCCCGAGAAATACGAACCCGTCGATTAATAGGATCCCAACAACGATATCCCTTATGCTCAGCACTATATCCCAAGAACACACACTGAACGAATTGGGCGGTCAACTTGGTGCGTTCACGAGGTGCTAGAAGAACATAGCAAACACAACTAAAAGACAAAGACTGGAATAGTCAGGCGTTCTACCACAAAGAACCTCAAGAGGAATCCCGCCCTAAAGAGCGGACGAGGGTTGGATGTTGGACAAATAGATAGCAGTAGAAACAGCCTCAGCCCAAAAGTGAGGTGGAACAGAAGAAGCAATCATAAGAGCACGAGCAATCTCAAGAATATGGCGATGCTTACGCTCAGCTACGCCATTCTGGGCATGAGCCCTAGGACAATAAAACTGAGAAAGGGTGCCCTGCTCAGAAAGAAAATGTCGAAGAGCACCTGAAAGATACTCTTCTACTGAGTCAGCACGAAAAACACGAATAAAGTATCAAACTGAGTACGAATCATAGTAGCAAAAGTCTTATAGATGGATAACACCTCGGTACGATGAGTCATGAAATAAATCCAAGTGTCCCGAGAGAAATCATCGATAAAGATTATATAATATCTGTGACCCCCTTTTGAAACAAAGAGAGCCAGACTCCATACATCAGAATGAACAAGATCAAAAGGACGCTTAGACACATATTCACTAGAGTGATAGGGGAGCTAAAGTTGCTTACCCAAACGACAACCCTGACACTGAGCTAAGGACTCATTGCCAGAAACAGACCCAAGAAGACCATGACGAACTAAAGTAGACAAACGAGATCTGCGGAGATGACCTAAACGATGATGCCACTGAGCAAATGATGAAGCAATAAAAACCACAAAAGTGGAACCAACGGGACTGGCCGAAGCAGCAGGGAGACGAAGCCAATCAAGTTCCCAAAGACGTTGAGAATCATGGCGACGAAGGCCCGTACCAATCAGGAGGCCGGTGTTACGATCCTAAATATGACAAGAATTAGAATCAAGAATCACGCGACATCCATAATCTATGAGTTGCCTAGCAGATATAAACTACATGGTTAATTTGGGAACATATGAAACAGAGGGAACATGAAAAGATAAAGACATAAGAGTGCCTCTCCCTACAGCAGGTAAAGATGAGCCATCTGCAGTTTGGATAGTGACAGGAATAGGAGAAACAACAGAAGGACTAGTGCTATCAGGAGTCATATGAAAGGAGGCACCAGAATCAAGGATCCAAGGTAAAGAGGTCCCTCACTAAAAGTAGCACTAGCAGAACCAATAAAACCAGCAAGAGGTACAGAGCCAGCGGAGCCTGAGGCAGTAGAGGCCACAAGGTGATAGAGCATCATCAGAATCTCCTGTGTCTTGGCACCTGAACCAATAGAAGTCCTCTAAGAGCCCGATAAACCAGGAGAGCTACTCTATGTAAAACAACCACCACGACGCTGTTGAACCTTTCTCTTTCGATAACAATAAGCCTCCACATAACCATCCCTGTGACAATAGGTGCACCGAAAAATAAACCCAACACTGCCACCAGTAGCAGGAAACATAGCCTGTTCAGAATGCTCATGAAGGCGACGAACACGAGTCCACATCTCCTGAGAGGTAGCAAGATACACAATCTCAGCACTAAGACGATCAATCATGCTAGCAGCCAAGTTACTACCTGCCCGAGCATCCTCATCACACCAAGTCCTAAAGACAGTAAACTGAGTAGCATAAGCTGACATCTGGTCCTCATAATCATCAGCCATCTTCTTCATTTCTTCATCAAGAATTCCCTCTACAATCATAGGTGCAGCAGGAACAACGGGACGAATGAGACATGGCAAATTACCCATGAGAAAATCCCAAAGTCGAAGGCCACGCATGTGAAGGCGAAAACGAGAAGACCACTTAAAGAAGTTGGAGCCATCAAAGATCACCGGGCATCGAGGAACGGAATAGTGCCCGGAGGACTCTAAAGATAATGTCATCTTTTCTCTCCTTTTTTTCTTTTTTTTTCTTTTTTTTCTCTTTTTTTTTACTCACACCAACTCACGCTGGCTTGTGCTGAGGCTTCTGGAACCAGGAACCAGAACCAGCGTTGTGAACAGCAAAGAAAAAGGCAAGGGCCAGTAACCATGGAGAGGAGGCAGCATGTGGAAGCGGCGGCTGGATAAATATCGGGCTAGAGCCGAACATGGGGGAAGATGCCGACGACGCTGCAAATCAGCCTGAGAGCAGAGGGGCCACCCCAGCAGATCCAGTACAGGGGAGGAGAGGAGAGGTCCCCAAGCAGAAACCGGCAGATGGAGCTTGCGCACGACGAAGAGGAGTTGCGGCAGAGGAACAAGGAGATCTAACGGGATAGAGCAGATCCTATGAAGAGAGCTTCGCACAGCAGCTGCAGGCACGGGCACGGCTAGAAGCCCGACCAAGAAGCAGCAAAAGTGCAGCAAGAAACAGCAACCTGCTCAGCTCACCGGTGAGAAAACCCTAACCATACTCTGATACCATGTTGAGATAGCAACTACAGCAACCTCTCTTCTGTATTGAATTGAATTAGGGCTGAATGCCAAAGTTATACATGAGCAGGAGAGAAGACAAATATGCAAAAAGCCCCTTATACATTGGGGAAAATACAGAACAGAGGAACATACACTAACATATATCTCTAACAGGGATAAACACCGTCGAAAGGATAGCCGGACGACGACGGCTACTACGGATGAGAGGTAGACTTTGAGGAGAAGAACATTGGAACAAAAGATTAGACTAATTCTTTCTTCTTTGATTGATTGATTCCTAATGAATATCGTCCTATTTATAGAGCTTACAAGACTTTATCTTTTTAACTAACTCTAATCTAATCTGCTATTTTAAAGGAATAACTAATCTAGATATAATCCCAAATTCCTACAGTACCCTCGTGGTACTGTTCACATGAGGACTGAGCTGGGCCTAGCGGCCCGGCCCACTACCTATGACAGATATTTACATAAATTTTCCCACCATACACTACTCCCTATACAAGGGGAACTGGGTCGGCACAAAAGGTTGTGAACTTTTTGCAGCTCAAAATTGTTTGTACATCCACAGAACTTATTGTTTAACTAATAAGGCAAAGGCATACTTCTCTGTCATTTGGCATGTCCACATGCTTTTCCAGAAAACCAACAACCTTACGAACATGTTCTTCATCAGCAAACCATTCATCGTGCACCTTACTAACACTCCTGTGGAGGGAGAAAGAAATTAAATGATGCATCAACACATTGTGCTATGCTTCCTTATGGCAATAACCAATGAAGTAGCATAGTTGGGCAAAAGGTTATCAACTTACTACAGACTATGTAATGCATTGCATTAATGGGCTAAAGCACTATGCATAATATTCCACAAATAAACATGTCATACTCATACCCCTCAATACCATAATTCAGATAAATCACAACCCTGTAAGCTTAATTTGCAACACTTTGTTTATTAACACCATGTCCAAATTATGCCAATACAGAAAAGTAACATGAACAGGGATACTTTGTTTATTAACACCATGTCCAAATTATGCCAATACAGAAAAGTAACATGAACAGGGATAAATTATCAGAGGTACGAGAATCAAAAACATGACAAACTTGATAGTGATACAACACCAAAAAAGAAAGAACAAATAACAAAAGCGTGACACAGCAAATTTAAGGCTGTGAATGGTTATTACCAGTTATAGTTGCGAAGAAGAATACATGCTTCTGACTTCGAAATTGAAAGAACAGTTGAAACCTTATTTATATCATCCTCCTGGTGTTGTTGTATATCATCTTCACTTAATATACAGTAATTTTGCTGGGGTACAGAAAAAGTGAATGGTCATAAGAACAGAATGGCATGAAGGTTGAATAAGCAACCAAAAAACGACACATTGCTGGATATCATTAGATGACCTAAAAAATAAATTTCAACGGTCACTACAAAAATAATCAAAATAGCACCTCTTTCACAGCAACATTTGATTTCTAAACAAGTCAAAAGGACATTATTCCCATCAAAATCTAGCACATTAACTACAGATCATTGTTAATTTGCTACAGCAGGCCTTTTCCAACATTATGTTTAAAGCATGGATCTATGATTTTTCTTTTAGCTTGTATCAAACAAAGGCCAAGTTTCCCTGGCTATAGCTTGTCATCTTCCAGGCTTATTTTGGGAATGGTGTAAATTATATGAGAAAACCTGAATGTTGTCAGAATGGAGTCTGACTTTACGGACAAATAATTGATTTAGTATGTTTTCATGTTTGGAAAGCTTGAAACATAAAAATGATGTACTTCAGAAATTAATAGTAACTTCTAATACTATTCTTTTGTTCCCCATAGAACATTCCTTATACCAAAACAGAAAGGTCAATTGTGGAAGGCCATAAAAATTCCTTAGACAATAATCTGGTTAGCAGTGGGCAAGATATAGTGGGACAAGCCACATGAGATGTAACCTTAACAGACAGAGGGCCAGAAGGTGAGTTTAATGGGCAGGTGGAGGGCACGACAACTCTTCACTTGTCTATCTTCAAAGGCAGAGGCTGGACAATGGACAAAACTCATTGCTGAATGGAGACCTGGACATCAGGTTTAATTGGGAGGCTTAGGGCCTGTTTGTTTCAGCTTCTAGCAGCTAGAGATTCTCAGTAGCTAGCTAGTTTGAGTAGCTGGATAGTCTGAGTATCTAGCTGGTGAGAATCTGGAGAAGCTGGTGTTTTCCAGCTTCTGGATTCTAGTTCATTTTCAGATTCTATAGCTACTGATTCTCACAATCTGAGTCCAGAATCTGGACCGTTTATTTCAGCTTCAGATTCTAGAAGTAGCTGCAGCTGCCAGAAGCTAAAACAAACAGGCCCTTAGATAGTAGTGAGCAATCAGGAGGCCAGTAGTGTAGCTGGTGCAGATGAAACAAGTTGGAACCATAGAAGCTTAGTTAGGAAATATATTGATTCAAGAAGGTTAATAGACATTGTACTGACACAAAACCTGTTATCCACAAGTAAAGTCCTTTTAAAAATCAAACCTTCACTATCAAGCATCCACACAAATGACACAATAATCACTAATTCCCTATCCTATCTAGCAATAAATCTGACTTTCTACAACCAGTTAGAACTAAATTTTGGTAAAAAAAGTGAGCAAACATAGCACTTAATACCTGATTAGTTAGTTGGTAGGTCACAAAAAACATTGTGCATACTTCTAGATAAACAAAGTAGAAACTTAAAGCGTTGATTTTTTTACTGTTGCTTTATTAATAGCTCCATACTTGAATAGGTCTGGGCATGGGCCAATTGTAAATTTCTCCCTTTGGCCGTTCTGAGAACATCCAAAACTTTTATGCCTTCCAAGAACTACATGGGCAAGGCATGCTATGTGCCTATATTATCTGGCATTTAATAGTAGGATAGAAGTTGCCTTCATTTACCGCATCTCCCAGTGGATAAACTTTAGCAGAAAACAATATATTGCATCCTTCCCAAAATTCCCATCATGATTTGCAATACTTACTAATCTCACAATTTATTTTATATCTGCCTTGTGGAACAACAATTAGTTTGTCAATGACAAGGTATAAGACATCTGGTGGCCAACAAACATTTTACTTGTCAACACTGTTGGCCACGTAATTGTTTCTATACGACCATTATTCTTCAACTTGTGTCGTGCCATTATAATTTGTTTATTTGTCAGCGTGCCATTACTATTCTACAATACATTCGTTCGTGCCATTCGAACCCACCTGCAGAACTCCGTACTTCGGTATTACCCATATTGCCCGTGTACACTGTTCATCTTCTCCCTTCTTACGCTCGTAGATGCACGTCATCTTCCCTTCTTGCTCCATGCTCCACGACCACCCTATCCAACCAAATCCGCGAAAAGCTCCATCCCCTCCACACGCAGCTCCACCTCCACCTTGCTCCCACACCCACAGCCTTCCAGAACTGCTTCATCACGCACCTTGCTGGCGCCTCCGACGAAGGCTCCTGAGGTAAACGATCGAGGAAACCCAGGGGCATGTCAACAATCGCAGCCGCCGTAAAAATCCTAGCCCGCTTCCCCGTCGAGCAATCCCCTCCCGCGCCCCGCAACCTCTTCGCGCTCCCGCCACCGCCGCCCTCCCCGTCGGAGTCAGAATCGCTGCTGCTGAGCTCTATCAACTGCTTGGCGTGGCATGCCACTCCGCCTCCCTCGGCCACCGGTGTCCCCAACCGAGGCTGCTCCTCCACCGCCTCGTTGTTCACCACCCGAGAGTTCATGAGCGAACGCCTCTAAGGACGCTGTTCCCCGGCAGGTTCAAGCGTCAGGAGATCCAAGTCCCAATGCTCGTCCTCCGCATCAACACCAATGAGGCACTAGACTCCGACAACAAGGTGGTCGTGGGGATCATCGTTCTCGAGGCCGAGGAGGATGGCGGTGGGCATGTGTACGAGGCCACGCGCACTCAAGGCCTCGGTCAGGCGCTTGTACGAGAAGATGAACAGTGTATAGGGGCAGTATTGGCAATACCGAAGTACGGAGCTCTGTAGGTGGACCCGAATAGCACAAACAAACGTATTGCAGAATAGTAATGGCATGTTGACAAATAGACGAATTGTAATGGCACGGCGTGGAAGTTGAAGAATAACGGTGACACAAAAACAATTAACCCTATAAAAATAATAAATGTATAAATGTTTCATGAAGGTCCTAGCTAGCATCGACACATCGATTAGGGGTGACAGCCAAATAGCCAATGCAACCATTCTCCCGGGCTACATCACAGTCCACTAAACAACGAAGCCTATACGTGAAGCACGGCAGCAAGCATCTCATCGATCGCCTAGATTCACGATCCTGCTATCTCCGGCATTCCCGAATCATGACAAATCAAACCACAAGCTAGGTCCCCACCCCAGCCATTCCAAGCACGCCTCGCCCGCAGGCGGGAGCCGAGATCACCTGCTGCCTGTGCGAGAGGAGTTCGGCGGAATCGTCGGAGTCGCGGTCGGCGAAGTCGTAGTCGGCATCGCCGTCGTCGCTGCCTCCGAGCCCGGCCTCCCCGCCGCTGTAGAAGTCGTCGTCGGCGGAGTCGTTCGCGTCGAGCATGTCGTCCTCAGAATCCATCGCCGCCTCCGCTCGCCGCGCGCCGGAGCCCCAGGAGCAGCGCCGATCGGGCGGATCGGAGCAGCGCCCACCACGAGGAGGAAGCAATCGGGCCCGGGTGACGAGGCGCCCGAGCGGATTCGGGGCGGAGGCAAGGAGAGGGTGCGGTGGGGAGTGTATGCGTGAATGTGTGATGCGAGGCTGGAGCCTGGAAGAGAGGAAGGAAATAGGGGGAAATGGGAGGATGGACCGATGGATTACTAGGTCGAGTGGATTCGCTTGCTCGGGCTACAGGAAGCGTTTTTAGTATTGCACCCTTTTTCTTGTACCCCTGTAATATTATTTTGTGTTTCTCTTACAGCTTTTTCTCTCATTTTTAGCTCATTATCTGCATTTGCTTTTAGAACGGATGGTTTTCTATTAGCTTCCAGTTCAAAGGCATCTAGCAAGTTATGAGTTAGCCAAAGGCATTTGCATGTTAAAACTTTGGTAAAAGGTCATCTAGCAAGTTATGAGTTTAGCCAAAATGAATATCACAAGCAGGTACAAAATTAGTGATAGATCCAATAATTTCCTGTAGCATAGGAAATAGATCCGAAAAGTGCTACGCATACAAAATACATATCATATTATTACATACATAATAACATAATGTCTCTATAGGATTTCACTCAACGACAATCTTGATTATCTAAAACATCGCCTCGCCAAATATAAAGAAGCGTGATAATCCTAACTACCTGAAACATCGTCCCACTAATAATGAGAAGTGTGTAGCGAAACAAAACTATTTCTATTACTCAGCATGTAGCACCGATATTTAAGGACATGTTTGATGCAACTCTAACTCTGAGATTTATGCTAGATCTAGGGTTTTTATGTTATAATAAAATAGTTTTAATTTTTATTTTTAGTCTAAAATAAAAACTAAATTGATTAACTAAATGCTCTCGGTCTATCCATAGTTCTAGATCCAAAAAAAAATTTGTTAGGTTTGGTCAGCTCCAAAAAATTCTAAATCTGGAGCTGTACCAAACGGGACTTAAGTGTGCATTGTTTCTTATGAATTCATTTATATTTAATTAATAATTTATCTATGGAAGCATCTATAAATACGCTTACATTAAATCTCACATGTGTTTATAAGACATTACTATATTATCTCTAACAAGCATTCATATTTAGGCCTTATTTAGAACATGAGATTGTTTTTCAAAACCCATAGGAATTAAACTAATTCATGCCAAAATTACATAAGATTCTTGTGAAATTCATGTGTACCAAAGTTCTCATTGGTCTCTATTATCATGTGTACTAGTTTTACGAAGCAAACACTTTTGATACACCACATTGAGCACCCATTTTTTATACACCATATTAAGATCACTATAGCCAACAAAAAGTTGAAATTGCTCTCTTTGATATGCACCGGATTTGTTGGTTTATCGGCCATTCAACCTCATTTTCTCCGTGGATCGCTTGAGCCACCGATTTATCCACCCATGTTACCATGGATCCACACGACCACACCATTAAAGTATAAATTTCCTCACTTGTAAGTTCATATTAGATAGAAATATGTAAATGTAATGAAATTGTATATGTGGAGCAATGGGTACCGAGTCAACCCAATTGTATAGTTATATAAAATTGAGTAAATATGAACAGAGATAAAAGACTTCACCCCACTCAAGTATTTATTGTAAGTATGGCAATCAAGATACATCTAGCTCCTTGTTGCTGGCATCTACAAAATTATTAAAAAACAACCATTATATCTAAGTTTACGCCTTGCGGCAAATAAAGCATACTTTGGGCACTAATAAGCAAGGATAGGTCCTAAATCCCATCCGGGAATGTGCGGGCCACGTAGCTGGACCCCGTGGTCCCGTATGGTTCTAGAGAGAATTTCAGCAGCATCCTCCCGCTGTTCTCCAAATACATGTCTCGACTTGAAGTCGAGAGGGTTGTGTATTCAGAGAATAACAAGGAGACACCACCGAAACTCTCTCTAGAACCGCACTGGACCACGTGGTCTAGCTACGCAGGCTGCACATCCCCAGATTGTCCAAAGTATGTGGACAATTCAGAAGCGTCTTCCTATAAATATGACCAGTTGCCCGGTTATATTTATAATCCAACACTCCCGAATAGGAGATGACTTAATCGGTTGCGTGACTCTAATAATACACCATTGATAATTAAATTTCGAGCTTTGTAATTTGCTTCAAAAGCAGCCTTATTAGTGTCATTAACTTAATTATTAGAATGTGGATCATATAGTTTACAAACATTTTCTCAAATATCAAAACCATGTGATATGATATGAACTTCCATCTTTGTTTTTCAAAACTGAAAATCAATTCCATCAAAAATATAAGACTTAGTAGAAAACCTCTCGGATGCCATGGTGATTGTTTAGATTGGTTAAGATCAAAACAAAACAGAAATCAAGCTCTGATACCAATTGTAAGATCGAAACACACTGACCATGGTAACTAGAGGGGAGGTGAATGGTTACAATACCCCAAAATTGACAACTAAAACAAAATTAACAAACTAATTCCCGGCCAATCTAAAAATCTCCAACCAGACTAAATTTCCCGAGAGCTCTACAAATTTCCCGAGAGCTTCCAGAGGGATGAAAACAGCCTGATCAAATAACGGTAAAACAAGCATAACATTAAAACCGTAACTCAGATTGATCTAAAATTTTAACACAAGAAACTAGACTTCAATACGAAACTTTCCCGAGTTGTTTCACTCAAATCCATGTTTTCAATCAAAAGTTATGATACTCGGGAGTTGTAGCAGCGTAAAAACAGAGCAGATCCGATCTGAAAATTAAAACCTTAATTACTCATAAAATACGAGGAATTATCTAATCAAAATTTTCGGTTCTCTTTCTCAATATCCTAGCAATATTTTGGATGAATAAGTTTGAATTAAATCACAATTAAAAGTAAAATCACATAATAAGACAAAACGATGTACACCGATGAACGTTAAGAAAAAGAACACGATACCACACTCCTTGATATTTGAAGATGAATCTTTATTGTATAAGAGTGTTTACAAGGTGCATCTAAAGCACTTCTCACCAAATCACGAACAAAGTCCTAGATGAAGAGCAAAAGGCTAAACCCTAATTTTTTCTCTTCTTCGATACATGATTTGCTCTTCTCTCTAGTTTATTTATAAATCCCCCATGGCTGCCACCATGAGCCATGAAAATAGCAACTTTAGGAATTCTAATCCACTTAGGAATCCATATCTCTTATGAATCCTTAAATTCTAACTCCTTTAGAATTTTTCTCTCTTTTCATATCCGCATATATCCTGCGTACGCCACATGGAAACCTCTCTTTCCATATTCGCACACATCTCAAGTACGCCATATGGAAACCTCATCTTCACGTGCCGTATCCTCTAGCCCGAGCGTCCCGCATGACATCCTCGATCGTTCTGAACCTCATCTCCTCCTCGAGCCTAGCTCCTATCCCGTCATCAACCACGACTCATCCTCAAGCAATGCCTGCACATGAACAATCCAAGAAACCCTTTTTCTGAGCACAAGTTTTTTCTAACGTGACTCAATCAATCCAATCAATTATAAATGTAGTATATTTGTTGAATAAACAATTAAGCATATGATCCAACTTAAACATCAAAAATCCGAGTGATCCAAAATCCTAAGGTTGAAATTCTCATAGGTGCTGAATTCTCTTGAGGGCTAAATTTCTCGAGTGCTAAGTGTTGAGTGCCTGAGTGAAGTGCTCAACCAGAGTGCCTGACAACTTGACCAAAGTGTTCGATCACTCAAACCAATCAAAACCAATTTATTCATCACATATCAACATCAAACCAATTTATTTATCATAAATCAATGATCATACACATGATCTCATAATCCCTCCCTTGATGAACACATTGGCAATACCATTAAAAAGCATGAAGAAATTTTTGATTTTTGACAGCACAAGCACAAGCACAAGTTTTTCTCCCCCAAAGCTTTTTCAAAGAACGATAAATAAAACTCAAAAAGACAATGATTTCATCAAAAACCAATTTCTCCCCCTGAGTATTTCTCCTCCTTTGACAATGATTTCATCAAGTGAAGCAAAAGAGAGAAATTTTCATGGGAACACCATTTTTTTGATTTCTTGATTTGAGAGCTTTGAAGTGTACCTAAAGCAATTCACGTGACAAGGTTTGCAACACAAATGAAATAGATAGACCAACCAGCTAACAATCAAGTCTGAAAGCCTCAAGATGAAACTAAGCCATAGTTCTCAAGTTCAAATCAACACTAAAACTGAATGATTTCAATTATTTATAATGTTGGCTTTCGAACCAATTTAAGATAAATACCTCATACACAATTTAGTCGCGTCCACAAAACCAAAACAACGCTTAGTGCTCTTAAAAGTGCAATTCATAGCCATTAAAAAATTCAGATTTGATATATGTAACTTTTGTATGAAATTTTTACAAGTGCCTATCTCAGCACAATGACCACTGTCCAGAGACAGATGATGCCACCTGAGCTTTGGTCACACGACCTATTATAAAGTTCTTGCATACACAAGCAGTCCCCATTTTAATGGTCTAGTCATCTATGATCATCTCCAACTTAATATCAAAGTGCAATGATAAGCAGTCTCGTGAGATGATTTAGGCAAAACAATTTTTTATGAATGCAGAACTTTCTGTGCTTTTGTACACTTTCTTTTCTTTTTGAACTTTTTTGTGCTTCTGCACACTTTCCTTTTTATTCAGATTTGATTGTTTTGACATTGCACGAGCAAAAGTACTGCCAGTACTAAAATTAAAAGCACTATCATGGTGAAATAAACACAGCTAGAACATGTGTAAACATATTTAACTTAAATCTAGCTACTAGATCAGCACAACATATTTCTTTATCTTTCACTTGAATATTTATGTGTCATGCATCATATCCCTCAAAAACTATGCCATAAGCTCATAAAAAGATTAAAAGACATAAAAGCAAGACTAGTGATCCATCAATTTCACAAGATATTGCTAGCAACCACAAAGATTTAATGGTGAGAATCAAAGCTCCAAGTTTTGTTCTTTTTGTTTTCATTTTGAATATAAACAATACACAAAAATAAACATGAATGCATATGATATAAATGAAAAAGCAAACTCCCCCTCAAAACAAACTCATTGGATGAACAACGCCAACTCCCCACGAAGAAAGGCAAAGCGAGAAGAATCTAAAGGTTTAGTGAAAATGTCTGCTAATTGTAACTCAATATCAATAAAAAGAAGCATAACATCATCTTTCTCCACATGATCTCTTAGAAATGACATGTACCACTAGTATGCTTTCTATCAATTCTACAACCTCCAAAATCAGCATCAGAAAAAGCTCTTAAACTAACATTTGAGAAAGTGTAGTACCATATGCCAAATTCTTGAGTAAATTTGAGAAACCTGAGTATTCGCTTGACAGTTTGATGATGTGAAGCACGAGGAGAAGCTTGAAATCGAGCGCACAAACAAATAGAAAATTGAATGTCCGGCCTCAATGCGATGAGATACAAGAGTGAGCCGATCATGCTCTGATATTCCTTTTGATCAACAGACTCACCATCCTCATCGGGATCTAAAGTAGAAACAGCTCCTATCGGTGTAGAAATCGGCTTGCAATTTTCCATGTCAAAACTCCGAAGAAGATCCTTGGTGTACCTACTCTGATGAACAAAAGTGCCATATTTTGTTTGCTTGATTTGTAGTCCCCAAAAGTACGTCAACTCGCCCATCATACTCATCTCAAACTCTCTACACATAGTCTCAGAAAACTGGAACGAGTGACTCGTTCATAGAGATTACCAATTATTTGTTTAGGAGGGTGTTGACGTTGAATGTACAAAGGAACAGAAACATCTTGAAAAGTGTCTTGTACAACATCTTCGAGGGATGAAGTGATCTCTCGAGGAACATCTAAAGTTGCTAAGACTTCATCTCCTTATGGTCGGTATTGCTTCTCGACTGCCTCTAAATACTGATCGGATTCGACCCGGACATAGGTCTGACCACCAGCCACATCATTGCCTTCATCACCACTTTCTTCAATAAAAATGCTTTCATCATCTCCCTGAATCTGTGCACCTATACCTATTGCATTGGGTCTAGTACCTAGACTAGCCTCATCAAAAGTGACTTCAAAAGTCTCCACAATTTTGTTAGTTTCTAGCACAAGTACACGGTAGCCACGAGTATGAGCAGGATAACTAAGAAAAGTGCCATCTTGAGATCTTGCTTCAAATTTATCCAAATTTCTAGATTTCAACACAAAACATTTGCACCCAAAAACTCTTAAGTGAAAAACATTAGGTCTATGACCAAAATGAAGCTCATAAGAAGTTTTGCGCAACTTTGATCGCAAGAAAACTCTGTTTGAAATATAGCAAACTTCAGAAATTGTTTTAGCCCAAAACTTCCTAGGAGTCTGATGTTCATCAAGCATAGTCCTAGCCATCTCAACCAAAGTTCTATTCTTTCTTTCAACAGCACTATTCTGTTGTGGAACTCTTGGTAAGAAAAACTGATGTTCAATGTCTTTTTCTGCACAAAAGTACTCAAAAGACTAATTCTTAAATTCAGTACCATTGTCACTTCTAATTGCTCTAAGTGCTCCCGAGAGTTCAACAGAAAGTCTAAGAACTAAGTTTCGAAAAAGATCAAAAGCTTCATCCTTAGATGCCATGAAGAAAACCTAAGAGTATCGAGAGAAATCATCAACAATGATAAGAACATACCACTTTCCCCCAACAGATTGAACTCGAGCTAGTCCAACAGTATCCATGTGTAAAAGTTGACCAGGTGTAGTTGTCATAACCAAGGTAATAGGAGCATGTGAGTTAGAAACCATTTTGGCATGACGACAAGAAGAGCAAACCAAATCACCAATAGATCCAAACCACTAACACGAGTGAGATGATCAAAACCAACATGATCAAGTCTATGATACTAGAAGAACAAATCTTTAGAATCATTAGCAACTAGACATTAAATCTTAGAAGATGAATGTGAATCAAAATCAACTTTTAAAACTCTTCCAAAACGTAAAATCTCAAACACAAGATCACCGGAGGCATCAAGAACTTTACAACTAGAGTTTTTAAAGCACACATCAAGATCCTTATCAATCATTTATGATACAGAAAGCAAGTTGTATTTTAGACTATCAACAAGAGCTACATCTTTGAATATAAATTTGTCACTTACCTTGACTGTAGCTTTTGCAATGACAGCGCTAATAGAAGCATCCCTAAAAGTCATTGATTCAGACTAGGATGCACGTGTGAGGGAGGAGAACCAATTTTTATCACCGGACATATGGCATAAACATCCGGAGTCTACTAACCATATGTTCTCCTTCCTCACTCTCGAGGCCTACACATGAGTAGATGTCGAGGTCTCAATACTAGGGTTAGATAACAGAAATTAAGAATCTAGAACTGAGACAACCGATGAGAATCACCAGCAGGCAAAGATGCTCGAGCAAAACTAGTGTCACTTTTACCTCTTACCAAAATAGGGCGCTGTCGATCAAACCATCGATTAACCCTTGGTCCGACCACCGAAAGAGGTCGGCTCGACTGCCTCAAATGTTATGGCTCGACTGCACTACCTGATTCCACAAATGACCATTGCCACTTATATTTAGTAAAAGATTTTTCCTTGTTCTTTTTCTGTTGTCTTTCAAGTCTAAAACAGAACTGAACCAAATGTCCATCTTTTCCACAATATGAGCAATTAAACTTCACTGGTTTAGCTGTTTTACATGTAGAAGCAATTGCACTTGATGTTGCTAAGTTTGACAATGTTCTAGCAGATTTAAAAACAGTTTGCTTCGGTTTAGATTTAACATCAATCTTACCTCTTTGAATAACCTTGATTGCAGTAGGTTGATGAGAATTAAAATAAGCACGAGCATTAAAATCTAATCCTCTAGGATTTACGCTTACGTTAGATGTATCTAGTAACATATTGATGTTTTTTTACCAGTTGAAAAACGTTACAAGGATTTTTGCAGATAATCAACTTTTTTTGTCAAAGCAACATAATTTTTACAAATATCAGCAATGCTCTGTTGTTTGTGATAATTTGAATAAGACAATGTTTCATTTGTCCGTAAGTCATTTTACAAAAGTTTAACTCTACCATAAGCATCTTTCAGTTTTAAATCAAGCAATGAATAGTTTGAACAAGAAGTTGAATCATGTTTCATAATGATTGAGCTTTTCATATTCTTAAGTTGTTTAAATTTGTTACAATATAAAGCATTTACCAAGGAACTAGCTTATAAATCAACTTTCATCTTTTTTCAAATAGTTCTTGGTAACAAACAGTTCATCAACAACTCGAGAAAGCATGATAGTACCAATAGCAAAACAAGATTCATTCTTGACAATCTTATCATTGAGCTTACGAAGAGTAGAAGCATAAACATCCCTTAAAGCAATAATTTTAGATTGTAAAGCATCAGATGATTTACATGAATCATCATCACGAATAAGAGATTTGAGCCTATCAATTTTAGAATTAAGTGATTCAACAACAAGTTCATGTTTCTTAGCTTTCTTATTGTATTTTCTCAATTTATTATCAAGACAAACAACAGCATGAGCTAAATCATCATAAGTAGGTTTTATCTCATTTTCATCGCTGAAAAGTTCATCCTTGCTCGAGCCTACCATGTCACGTGGCATGAGACATATTCCAGTGAGATCATTCTTTTTGTCTTTGCCTTCATCTTCACTTCCATCGCTCATTGAGTCCACATCACTCATATCAACTTGATCGAGGGTGACAAGGACTCGATGCACCATCTTCTTATAGTTGCGGTTCTTCATCTTATCCTCTTTGGATGAGCGCTTGCTATCCTCCCTATCTTTTTTCTAGATTTCTTGAGCTTCGGACAGTTGACACGAATATAGTTTGTCTCACCACATTCAAAGCACCGAACATGACTGCCTCTTCTTCTATTTCTCACATTATTCAAAACTTTAGTAACTTTAGTAGAAAGCAATACCAAGTCCTCATCTACAAATTGCTCAAATTATTCATCAGACAAGATATTTAAAGCTGATAAAGAAACACTCGAAGAAGATATAAAAGAAGAAGACTCATTGGGAGGCGAAGAAATCAAAGCCATTGATTTAGGAGAGATCTTGCGTGAAAATACATTCAATTCATGAGTCTTCAATTTTGAATAAAAAGTATCCAAAGTGAGAGTAGTCATATCAACTAACTCCTGAATTGAAGTAACTTTCATCTCTCAAACTAACATATCAAGTCCACTAAGCAAATATCTAGCAATTTCAGAATCAGTATAATTAGCAGCATAAGAAGAATCAACTAAACGAAGATTGCTAAGAATTTTATTAAAGCGAGCAAAATATTCATCTAAGGTTTCACCGGGTTTCATCTCAAATTTCATGTACTCCTTTTTATACACATCTTTGTGCACTTCCTTGATTGTGGAGGAGCCTTGATGATAAGCACAAAGAGCATTCCACATCTTATACGCAGAAGAAAAAATAAGAAATACGATCAAAATCAGAACACCCAATACCATTGATAATCAAGTTTTGAGCTTTACAATTTGCTTCAAAAGCAGTCTTATTAGTGTCATTAACTTGATTATCAGAAGGTGGATCTTATGATTTAGAAACATTTTCTCAAATATTAAAACCCTGTGACATGATATAAGACTCCATCTTTGTTTTCTAAAACTGAAAATCAATTTCATCAAAAATATAAGGCTTAGTTGAAAACCTCTCGGATGCCATGGAGATTGTTTAAACCGGTTAAGATTAAAACAAAATAGAAACTAAGCTCTGATACCAATTGTAAGATCAAAATACACTAATCACAGCAACCAGAGAGGGGGTGAATGGTTGCAGTACCCCAAAACTGACACCAAAAATAAAATCAGAAAGCTAATTCTTGACCAATTAGCAAAATCCCTGACCAGACTAAAATTCCCGAGGACTCAGGAAATTTCTCGAGGGGTTCTTGAATTTTCCGAGGGCTTTCTCGAGAGCTCAGCAAATTTCCTGAGGACTTCCCAAGAGCGAAAAACAATAACTCAGATTGATCTAAAATTTTAACACAATAAACTAGAGTTCAATACGAAACTTTCCCAATCAAAAGTTTGATCCTCGGGAGTTGCAGCAGTGTAAAAACAGAATAGATCCGATCTAAAAATTAAAATCTTAATAACTCCAAAAATACAAAGAATTAATCAATGAAACTTTTTAGATCTCTCTCTTAATGTTCTAGCAAAGTTTTAGATGAATCAATTCAAATTAAATCATAAGTTAAAGCGAAATCACAGAATAAGCCAAAACAATGCAAACTCATAAACATTAAGAAGAAAGAACGTGATACCACACTCCTTGATGCTTGAAGATAAATCTTTATTGCATAAGAGTGTTTACAAGGTTCAATCCAAACACCCCTCACCAAATCACGAACAAAGCCCTAGATGAAGAGCAAAAGGCTAAACCCTAATTTTTCTCTTTTCTTCGATGTATGTTTTACTCTCCCCTCTAGTTTATTTATAATCCCTCGTGGCTGCCAACATGAGCCACGAAATTATAACTTTTGGAATCCTAATTCAACTAGGAATCCATATCTCTTACGAATCCTCAAATCTTAACTCCTTCCAAATTTTCTTCTCTTTCCATATCTGCACACATCCTATGCATGCCATATGGAAACCTCTCTTTCCATATTCGCACACATCCCATGTACGACATATAGAAATCTCATCTTCATGTGCCGCATCCTCTAGCCTAAGCATCCCGCATGACATCCTCGACAGTTCTGAGCCTCAATTCCTCCCTGAACCTAGATCTAATCCCGTCATCGACCACGACTCGCCCTCAAGCAATGCCTACACAAGAATAAACCAATAAACCCTTTTCTGAGCATAAATTCTTTCTAACTTGACTCAATCAGTCCTATTAATTCTTTCTAACTTAACTCAGACATTCTAATTAATCATAAACATTGTGTATTTATGTAATAAACAATTTAAGTATATGATCCAACTCAAACATTAAAAATCAGAGTGATCCAAAATCCCAAGTGCTAAATTCTCTCGAGTACTGAATTCTCTCGAGGGCTGAAATTCTCGAGTGCTAAGTGCTGAGTGCCCGACAAGAGTGCTCGACAACTCGATCAAAGTGCTTGACCACTCAAACCAATCAAAACTAATTTGTACATCACATATCAACATTAAACCAATTTGTTCATCACTTATCAATGATCATACACATGATGTCACATAAGCGACATTAGTTTCCTGCGTCTAAGGATATATTTTTTTTAACCGAAGGCTCGAGGTCTTGCCTTAGATGCACGAAGGACTTGATAAAATCCCAAATCCACAAGAACCTCGAGGACTTGTTCGGCTTGATGTCGGTAAGCACGTGTGTAGCCTAAGGGCCCCGCACCGAGCACTATACGGTCTAAGGTTCCTCGAGATGAAAGTGGCACCGGGACTTAAAATTTGCAAGTCATAGAAGATTTTTCTCCAAAAAGAAACCAAGTTCTTAAAAACAAGTTCAATACTAACTACTCCTAAACTGATGCAGATTATGATACAACTATTCCTCGAGGGGCACCACCCCGGGCTCTAGGACTTCGAGAGGCGTTGCTGCGGCCGCTGGGTCCTCGAGAGGAGGTAGGAACTAGAGGTCTTCGGTGATCGCAGTGGCGATTCCTTCCAACTCCTGTCAAAACACCGCTGCCTGATCATCGGTCATCTTCGTAGGCATACCGTGCTCTAGCTGCTGAAGGTCCACCGATGGGAAATGGGATCAGACGTAAATCAAGGCCTACTTAGCCCCAGTTCTCACCGCCTCATCGACGAGGAGGTGGAGCTGGGTCTCGAACCCCTCAAGCTTCTCCTGGTACTCCACGTTGGCGTCCTCGACAAAGAGCGTGTACACGTGCTTAACGACCGCGCAAACCTCGACCGCCTCTCCCTCGAGCTCCCCGATGAGGGCGTGGTCCCAATCACATCTCCTTGCAAGCAGAAGATTGATGAGGATCAAGTTCAAGGCGGAAAGAGCAAGGATGGGAAGATAGTCACTTGCAAAAAAACTTACTTCAGTACTCGGCGGCTACCGAATCCACCGATGATGTGGCTACCTCGGTAGCGGCCCTCGATCGGCCTCATTCGGGTGGCATTATCGGCCATCACCACCACACCAACCGCCGAAGTCTCTACCGCAACGGCCCTACGTGTCAACTCTGTGTTTTGGGCCAGAAGATCGGCGCGCTCACGCCGGAGTGACTTGACCTCGGCCTCAAGGGACGCCACATGGTCCACGTCCAGCACGTGCTACGCTTGGAGAAGCTGCAGGGCACAACAACTATTGAAACGACCATACAGGATAAGAAGAAATCAACCAAATAAGAAAAGGACTTACCTTAGCGAGCCACGAGAAAAGGGCAGCGGCTTCTCCTGACGTCGGGCCTTGGACTGGCCTGAGGGCTACGACCATCGTGCTAGGGGTCCCCGATCTAGCCCCTAGCTCGAGACTGTCCACCGCCATCAGGGAGGGGGACCAGACAACTAGAGCAGCCCCCTCCGAGAGATCGGTGATCTCCACCTTGAGCGCCATGACCTACGTGGCACTGTCCCCAACCACCGCTCCCTCGACTGAGGGATCGACGGCTTCCTTGATAGCTAACCCTTCCACCGAAGGATTGACCACCGCCACCACTAACAACACGGAGGCGCCCTCGCTGCTCGGGGCTAGGGCCGGCGCTGCCTCTAAATCCATGACACCCATGATAGTGGGGGTCATGCCACCATCCTTGAGCGCCACAGCACCCAACACCTCAGCCACCACGACACCCGATGCCTTGGCCGCCACGGTCATGGCCAGCAGTGACTGGTCCACCGACGGCCCTAGTGGGAGATCAACTCTAGCCACCCTACAAGTCACAATATATGGAGATCAGCCAAAGAGCACAAGTAACAATGCACACACAAGCACAAGCCTTACCTCAATGCGATGCGGTAGGTCCTGGTAGTCAAGCGCTTCGGCTCCTTCGCTGGGACAGAGCGGGGGGAGGCCAATGCCGCCTTAGATATCATGGTGTCTGCCCCCTTCTTAGACTCCTCCGTATCGAGGAGTAACCGGTGCCTGCCAATCGTCGGGGCCCCGTCCACCCCAACCTCAATAGGCTTCGAGCGTTTGCTCATCCCACCAAACTCCTCCCCCTTCCGCTTCAGGAGCAGAAGGGACGGCTCGGCACCTCCTCAGGTCGATAGACGACGAGGCTGGTCGACGCCTAAGGATGCTCAGGGAGCAGCGCCTATGAGAAGTATGCTGCTTTACCCTGTGGCTAGAGTACATCAGACCGTGTGGGAGGTCAGGCATTAGTACAATCACAAAAAAAACAAGGAACAGGAAAAACCAAGAACTGAAGGTCAAAGACTTACTTGGGGTCGAGGGTTCGAGACGCAATACGTTGCCAACCCGAGGTCAGTTGAGAAGCTGGGCTTCCTAGTGAAGAAGGAATTGAGGCACTTGTGACCTCAGCCTGAGGTATCCACTCAGGCTACAGAGCATTCGGGTAGAAGGGCCCGATCATCTCATAGCCTGCCTTATCCTAGAGTCGCAGCGGGAATATCTGCCGCAACAAGAAGCAGGCAGTGACCCTGACCCCGGTCAGCCTACTCTCCTAGAAGTCCTTCACTAGCTCGACTAGCTCCTGAACCTGGTCCTCATCAGATGAGAGGACCTGGTCGCTCCAGCTCATTAAGGGGTCTGGCTTCGGACCGATGGTCGTTTCGACTGTCGGTGGGTGGTTTGTCCCATAGAACCACTCCACCCTCCACCCCCTATTTGAAGAGGTGACATGCATCTTTAGGTACTCACTGGATCTGGCAAAGCGATGATGGAGCGTGACCCCGACGATTGCCTTGGACCCCGACGACTGGCGGAAGACGTAGAAGTACCGGAAGAGGTTCCAATGTAGATCCACTCCCAGATACGCCTCACATAGGTGCACGAAGATGACGATGTTGAGGATCGAGTTGGGGGTAATATGGCCAAGGGCGACCCCGTAATGATGCAGGAGGCCTCAGAGGAATGGGCGCGCGGGCAGGCCAAGCCCACGCTCGAGAAAGGACTTGAACAAGATGATCTCGTCGGTGTTAGGCATTGGGAACTCCTCTCCCTTCACCGCATGCCACCTAGACCGCTTGCTCTGGAAGAAATTCGGTCGCCACCAGGTCACGTAGCTTGCCCTGAGACATCGCAGACTTCTCCCACCCCAATGGTGGAGGGGGCAAAGAAGGCGATGGTGGCGAATTTATAGAGGCCATTGGCTTGAGTTGGAAGAGGTGGCGAGCTTTTCGGTAGCAGATCATGCAACCACAGTGGTGACCTGGCTGGCGGGGAGCCAGTAGGATAGACAAAGAAGAAAAAGGGAGTGGAGGCAGACAGTTGCAGAGGGCAAAGATTCAAATTGATAGCATACGGCTCAACGGCGAAAGAATCAGTTTAAATACTCCCACAACTATCGCCCTGGAGCGAGGCGCAGTCGTCACGATTGAGGCACCCCCTCGGTCATCGTGCCCATTATGGCCTAGACGGCCTGATGGTTCCGCTTCTCCACCTACCAACTATGCTCGCGCGTGGCCCTGTCAGAGGCAGAACATCTTTTTGGTCGCTTCAAACTACTGCGCATTAATTGCGGTTGGAATAGGCTAAAGAATATCTTTTTGGGCGCACCGGATGAAGTCCGCGACGTTTGGGATCATCTGCGCCCGTTGTTCCCATGCCTAGGGCCTCACGTGCTCGAAGACCCTCATGCCCAGGGGCTCACGTGCACGGGGATCCTCACATCCAGGGGCTCAGGCGCCCGAGGACCCTCACGCCTAGGGGCTTGCCCAGCCAAGAATATGCACGCCCAAGGCTCAAATGCTCGAGGACTCACGAGCCTGAGAACCCTGCCTTCTCGAGTATCTGAGCGCTCGAGGACCCGAATGGCTAAAGATTGACATGCTCGATGATTCAAGATCAACCATGCTCGAGACCACCATGGTTTCAAGACTTCAACCATGGCCCCTTCCCATTGAGGCCTCAACACCAATGGTCCCAGAAGACAAGTTCATCAACAATGTGTCAAAGCGTTCCTTGAAGGTTTTGTCAAGAGACAAGAAGTTCCATAAGGCTTTTCTTGCAGGTTATTTTTTGACTCTCGAGCTAAATGTTTCATTTGACTCAAGGCTCGGGGGCTAGACCATATTGGTGCACCGCATACGAAAGAAGGAAATCAAAGCTTTTTTTGAGACCATCAAAATTCAGCAGAAGTATCAAGGTTATAGATTAAAGGAGAGCTCCTCCCAGTTTGTTTTGTTGAAGATTTCTTCAACCAAGCTAAGAAGAGCTCGGGGGCTGCTGTCGGAGATATGACCCCTGGGTACCCCACGATTGGGCTTATCAGTCCGAACCGAGAGCAGGCTAAGTCCAGCATTGCCATCCGGTATGGCCCATGGAGGGGGGTTCAGCTCTGATAAGGAAGGTTAAGTCCTTATCGGGTGACTAGACTCTAGATATGGCATAAAGAGATATGTTTATACTAGAAACCATGTAATTAGAGATTTAGCATTTGAGTTTGGTAGGTAATCCTAGTTTAACTCAGGATAGAGTCTTGGATCATTAGGCTCACCTCCTTAGTATATAAAGGAGGCAAGGCACCCCCAAAGGACAAGCTGTCTAGCGTATTTTTCTTTCTTTCGATGCCTTAAGCCTCCATAGTTTAATTGCATCGTATTGTAAACTCTACCATCATATTAAACACCAAAACACTGGACGTAGAGTTATTATCCTCTAGGAGACCCAAATAAGTATAAACCTTGGCTCTTGTGTTCGAGAGTCGACCATCGGGTTCGAAGGCGCTGCGCTTCCCTTACACACATCTAATTACCACCTCAGGTACCCCCTTCGGTGGACTGCTCGGTGATTCACCGATAGGACCCCTCTATTTATAGACCAAAACCCCCTAAAATATCTCTAACCGATTCCAGGAGATAGACGTGCACATCTTTTCTCAAGTCAGTTTCTCAACACTCCCCCTTGGGCACTTCTCGCGACAAGCATATGCCTCATCAAAACTCACTAAAAACCTAGTGGGAAAAATTAGTTGAAAGAGTACATAACTGTCACAGCCTGAAATTTTCAAAATATAAAAATAATAAAAGCTACGAATCAAATAAATGGAAAAAGGATTTTCATAAAAAAAGAGTGAAATGGAATTTTTCTTTAAGGAAAAGAAAGAATTTTTGAGAATAAAAATTTAAGGAAGGAATTTTTGCAAATAAAATGTTGCTGATTTTTTTTTGCAAAAGTCTCTAAAAATGTAAATAATTTTTCTGAGCTAAAAATATAATTTTCAAGATTTTTGGAGCATTTTCTAAAAGAAAAATAATTAAAAATAAAATTTTAAAATTTACTTTCTCTCCCCTCCCTCCTAGGCTGGCCTTCGGCCGGCCCATCTCCCACGCGCTGCTGTAGGTACAGTCGCCCCGCACCATCTGCCAGCCACCGATATGTGGGCCCCACATGTCGGGTCCATCCCCTACCTCTCGTCGGCCACGCCCAACCCTAGCGTCGCCCCCTCGCTGCCCCAATCCACCACCCTAGGCCCGCTTGGCCCAATCAGACCTCGGATCTGAGCCTACCGCAACCGCCTCACCCGAATCCACCGGGATTTGAGTCCCCACCATGCCCGCAACCAGTCGTACCAACCCTAATGAATTCCCTGGCGATCCCTTATCCGTGCACTGCCATCTCCGAGCCGAACCCCTCCTCCTCGCCTACAAAACCCGGCCACCCAGAGCTCCCCGACCCTCTCCCATCCATGAGGGAGCCTGATTCGCCGCCATCTGCCCTATCCGTGTGTTCCCTTGTCTCCGCCACGCCCGCTCATCTCCAGTCACCAATTCCCGCCGTTGCCATCGCCGCTAGTCACCGCCAACCCCCGCATCATCATCACTATCGTCCATCGATGCCCGGCCACCCCACCGCCATCGCCGCCAGCCACTAGGCCCTGTTTCTGCCGTCGACATGGACCGCCCGCTGCCATCCTCTCATCATCGATCGTTTCTCGTCGTCGCCGCTCGCCATCAACTTCACCGGTGAGTTCCCCTCGTTCCACTGATATCGACGCTGCTCTTGTCTTCAGCTACCACATCGCCGTGCACCAGTGACCTTCGGGTCTCATGCTGCTGATGGAAATATGCCCAAGAGAATTCTGGGGAACCAGAAGTTCTGCTCTAAGGCCAGAAGTTCTGGGTTCTGGAGCAACCGGAAGTTCCGGTAGGACCGAAAGTTCTAGGCCAGCCCCAGTTTTGATTTCTGGAGGAACCGGAAGTTCCGGTTGGACCAAAAGTTCTAGGCCTGTATGAAAGGGGAATTCTGGATGAACCGAAAGTTTCGAGTGGAATCGGAACTTCTAGGTCGAAATAAATTCGATACAGAATGTTATTTTTGGAAGTTCCGGTTGGACTGGAAGTTCCGGGTACAGAAGTTCCGGTTAGAACGGAAGTTCCAGACAGAAATAAATTCATACAGAAGGTTATTTTCGGAAGTTTCAGGCCTGGACAAGAACTTCTGGGCCAGACGAACAGATTAGATCTGTTGGGCTTTAATACTGATTAAAGGCCCATGAGAGAGCACTATATAAGGAGAGGAGGGGCTAGGACGAAAATGCTGTTGTTGCTTTCCCCCCTACCCTAACCCTAGCCGCCACCTCTCCCCTGGCCTCACGTGACTGCATCTCCAGTGACCTCACGCGTGTTACTAGCATACCGGCGTGAGGTGATCCTGTCCTTATATGTGTGGATACCGTAGAGACACTGCTGCGATTGTGGCGCTGATCATCTCGACGTGAGGATTGCAAGGCTGCATCATCTTCATCGCTGAGGATCGGACGAAGCTGGGCAGAGTTGATCGAGGACGCGCTTCCCCAACTTTTCTTCTGCTGCCCTAGCACGTCTCGCGACTAGAGGTAATGATCCATGATCCCATTACTCATATGGTTCCTGGGTTGAACGGGGTAGAAAAAGTTTTGATTTTGCTAGCGTAGCCTACCCGTTCCCCAACAGTGGTATCAGAGCCTATGTGCGTAGTGTTTGATCTAGATCATACACATATAGATGATATGTGGTGGAAATAGATTAGATGTATTATTGTTGCGTCGGATTTTTAGAAGTTCCGGGCTCCAGCTGAAACTTCTGGGCTAAAATAATCCCGGTACAGAATATCATTTTTGGAAGTTTCGGTTGGACCGAAAGTTCTGGGTTCGGAAGTTTCGGTTGGACCGGAAGTTCCGAGCAGAAATAAATTCCGTACAGAAGGTTATTTTCGAAAGTTTCGGGCCTTGAGCCGGAAGTTCCGGGCCAAAATAAATTTGACACAGAAGGGTGATTTTGGAAGTTCCGGGCTTTGAGCCAGAAGTTCCGGGTCTCCTTTTAGTCATGAATAGATTCTACGCTTAACTCGTTTTTACAGAGAATGTTGTGACTGGTATGACCTTATGATGTATGTGATGCATGCATGTAATTTTTATGGCCTGCGTGTCATGGTTAATTGCAGCACAAGGCTGTTCTATTGTTGTACGACCTGCGTGTCGACATGTGATGCTTCTTCTCATGTAATTTGTATAGTGCTATTAGATGTAATAGACTCATACAAGATCATGGAGGCTTGAAGCGTGATGATCCAAAGGATAGGAACCATGGAGATGGAGATCACCTTGTGAGAAGGGCCGTACTATGTCATAGTTAATATGATTGCCTATGATGTTTACTTCTGTTCCTGTCATATTATTGTTTTATGTTCTGTGTGCGGTAGGCATCGTTACCATGTTAGAATAGTTTCCCTCAGAAAATTAAGAGTCATTGATGCCCTTTCCAATAGCTGCACCTACAAAGGTTTTGATCATTGTATGGTAGGTCTGTCAAAGTAGAGTGCCATCTTTTATCTTAACTAGTTAGGGTGGATGTCGGACATCTACAAGCATAATATCGGTTTGCTTAACAAAGCTATCAAAATGGTTTTTGGCTTTGGGGCATGGAGTTGGGCGTCGAGGCATTGGATGCCACCCCAACGAATAAGAGTCACATAGGGATGTGATTAGCAAAGGGTTGCCTATCTATGTCACTAATTTTCTAGCAGTGATACCAAAGCTCACTAGAAGTTAGTTGAATATGGATCTTGTCCCACTACATGTCGTAAGAGGGAAAACAATTGTTCGTCATGTAGTGGAGCATCTTTTATTTGATAGAAGATTCACATAGTATAGTGCTGAAACTTACATTTTTTTTGTAGATCATGGCACCTACTGCTAGTAAAACTTTTAGTTTTAATTTGCGATCAATTCTTGAAAAGGAAAAGCTTTCTCGAATAAACTTTATTGATTGGCATAGAAATTTAAGAATTGTTCTCAAACAAGAGAAAAAGGAATATGTTCTAGAGGAGCCCCATCCTAATGAACCAGCTGATAATGCATCTGCCATGGATCGAAGGGTTTATGAGAAGCACGCCAACGATTCAATTGATGTTAGCTATCTCATGCTTGCCTGTATGTCTTCTGAGCTTCAGAAGTAATATGAGAATAGGGATGCCTACGATATGATCGTGGGACTCAAAGGCATATTTGAGAACTAAGCTCGAGCCGAGAGGTACAACACCTCAAAGTCCTTATTTGCGTGCAGGTTGATAGAAGGCAATCCAGTCAGTCCTCATGTGATCAAGATAATTGGTTACATTGAGAGCTTGGAAAAACTTAGTTTTCCCCTTGGCCAAGAGTTGGCTACGGATGTGATTCTCTAGTCGTTCCCTGCGAGCTTTGAGCCGTTCATCTTGAACTTTCATATGAACAGCATGGTGAAAAGCATGACTGAATTGCATGGGATGCTAAAGATTGCTGAGGAAAGCATTAGGAAACGCTCTAGTCATGTGATGATGGCTCAGAAGGATGTAGGACCGAAACTAGCGACCAGAGGGGGGTGAATGGGCGCAAAATAGAAAACCCAGATAAAAACAAAATCTCCTCAACTCCTTGTATCAAACTTGCGAGTGGCTTCAAGAGACTCAGCGCAACGCTGTGCTAAAATATCAACTCAAGACAAGTTGATACAATCTCCACCAAAAGACAATCGCCAAAAAGAATCACTCAAAGTAGAGACAAGTGTTAAACGATCAATCGAAATGCATCCATGAGTGCAACGAACGTTCTATAGAAAAAGACACGTACAAAACACTCCTGCACAAATGATCGAACACTTGGTGTGCGACTCTATTGACAATTCATCAAACATATTGAATGCATCACAAAAGTGTCACAAGCATTTTAACAAACATGTGGCATGCAAGATAAATTCACTTCAAGCACCATACATGAATAACATCAAATAGTTGGTGTGCATCCATATATCAAACCATCGGGTGGAGAAGAAGCAGTCCGGAAGATGCTCGCCGGAGTTGGGCCGCCGTCG
>KE373323.1:788059-798254 GCA_000418225.1 Zizania latifolia | reverse complement strand
GGCTGGAGCTAGGGCTAGAGGGAGGAGAGTTGGCTGGTGGAGAGAGGGAGGAGGAGGCTTGTGGAGGAAGGAAGAAGGAAGGGTGGGAGGAGGAAGAAACACCCCAAATTTCAAATTTGATTTTTCATTCAGCTCAAAACCTCAAGGTTTGCAAGAGAGGGTAAGCCCCTTATGTAGCCCCCATGGACCAATACAAATGACTCAAATACCCTCTTCGTGAAGGTTCGCTACAGACTCCGGCTCACAGGGCAAAAATGTAAAATAACCCTACAGATATTATTCGGTGCCGATGCTTTTCGTAGCCGCTACGACACCGCTAACTTTGACGCCGGTCACACTTTTCCATTAGGAGTTGATGGTTTTAAGCCGAAGCCGTCAAAGCGTCCGTCGCCTCACCGTGCACCCGGATTGGACCGAACCGACCCCGCGGCTCCTTAGCCCGGCGGTCGGTCGTCCGTGTACCTGAGTCAAACCGGTCGACACCACGACGGATCATGTCCGCTTGCCGCTTCTGCTCCATGCACCCGGATTGGACCGGCACATCCTCGCAACCCCTCTATCCGACGAACGTCCGTCCGTGTACCTGAGTCACACGCGAGCTCCATCACGACAAGTCACTGTGCCTCCCCTCGGAGGACTTCTTATCTTCATCCTTCTCTTCATCATCTCTCCTGTTGACAATCACTCATCATCCCCATGGTATTCAGCATGGCTCCTCACTAGTCTTCATTTAATTATTGCCCTATCTGTTAACTAGCAAGGGTCTTTTACATTGAATTTTCGCCATCACAGATTGTTGGTTAGGTTTAATTCTGCAGATCTTATTTTTGTTAATCTGAAGTGCCCAGATCATCCGGATTTACCCGGATGATTCGAAACCTCGGATAGTCTAGTTTTCCTCTGGCTTCGGAGTATCCGACTAAGCCCAGATAGTCCAGGCCTGGGATGTTTAAAACTAATCATTTTCTTTGAAAATTTTTAGATTACCTATTCACTCCCTTTAGGTAACTTTCAATTGGTATCAGAGTAGGCTCTTCTTGAAGGCTTAACCGCTTGAAGAGAAAAAATGTCAGAAGAATCAAATTCTGTCAGCTCCAAAAAGAACACGTTGGAGGAAAGAAAGGAGCTGCATATCCTTTTGATTATTCAAAATGAAATCTTAATAATAACTATCTCTCTGTGCCGACTGGTCGTGCACCTTACTTTGACGGTACACACTATAAGACATAGAGACATAAAATGAAATTGCATATAATTTTTATGCATCCAAATATTTGGAAGATTATGTGCATAGGTGTATATGTGGATGATGTAAACTTGGATGAAAGACCATTGACTGCCGATGAAGAACAAGCCATTCATCGCAATACTCAAGCGGCTAGTGTCCTACTTGCCACATTGAGCTCCAAAGAATTCAACAAGGTTGATGGGCTTGAAGAAGCTAAAAAAATATGGAAAACTTTACAAATTGCCCATGAAGGTACATCATCAATAAGGGAGTCAAAGATTAAGCTTCTTGAAGAGAAGCTTAAAAGATTTATCATGGAAGATAATGAAACTCCTCATGAAATATATGATCGCCTTATGGTCTTAATGAACAAGATAAAAGGACTTAAAAGTGAAAAGATGATCGATAATATGGTGGCGAAGAGGTTGCTCCGGGCAATAGCGCCAAGGAACCCTACCTTGGTGACATTGATCGAGGAGTGCAAAGAATTTAAGAAAATATTTCCAAGTGATGTGCTAGGAAGAATTATAGCACATGAGCTAATGGAAGAAGAAGTCAAGGAAGTCAAAGACGTTGCCAAGCTTTAAAATAACAAGGGCAAGGACCTGGGTCTCAAGACAAAGAAGAAAGAATAGTCAAGTGATGATGAAGAACTCATGTTATTTGTCAAGAAATTCATGAAGAATGGTGGATTTGACAAATACAAGAAAATCAATCACTAGTCAAAGAAGAGGAAATCAAAGAAGGAGTGCTATGAGTGTGGCGATCTTGGTCACTTCATAGCTGACTATCCCAAAAAGAAGGAGCAAGAAAATAAAGAGAAGCACAAGTACAAGAAGGGGAAGAAAAGTAGCCATATTCACATTGGTGAAGAATGGGATTCCGACTCTAACCCCGAGTCAGAATCGGACTCCGACTCTTGCAAGAAGGGAGTAGCCACCGTCGCCATCGCCAACAATATGCTTCCAAAGCCTTCACTTTTTGGAGAGTCAAGCGATAATGAGATTGTCTCCTCCAAGTGCTTCATAGCAAAAAGCAAAAATGTATCAATTATGTCTAAAGTTTTAGATAAGGATGAGTATAATGATTGTAGTAATGATGAATCTAAAATTAATGATGACATATTTAAAAATATGAGTAAACAAGTTTTATCTAATGGAAACAATAGAGACGCAAGAAGCAACTCTTATAAAACAAGAAGATTTGCTCATCAATGAGAAAGAAAAGAATCTTGAACTTGAGCGGCTTCTTGCTAAGGAAAAGAAAAAGGTAGATAAATTGACTAAACAATCTAGTTTAGTAAATGAGTCTAAAGAGGAATTAGATGAAACACTCAAAACTCTCAAAAATGAGCTTATGGTTCTTGATGAGAACAATTAGAGCCTTGAATAGAGGATTGAGTCTCTAATGTCTCAACCTGTTTCTATTCCTTCTATTGCTTCCACAACTAATAGTTATTCTAAATATTACAATCTTGATATTATTGCTTATGAGACTAACATGAAGGAAATAGAGGTTCTAAGGAAGAAAAATAAGAGGCTTGGCACCTTGGTAAGCTATGGGTGTATGAAGGTCTACAAATCAAATGACGCTCTATTCAAGACTCTCGACGCCCAAATTAATGTTGAGAAGCGCGGGCTTGGCTTTCATCCAAATAAAAGCAAGGTCAATGCAAGGAGAAGGTATAAGGGTAAGAAAGTCATAAAATTTATGAAGGAAGGCCAAACTTCTAAGAAGAAAAACAACAAGCCTCATGTCTCTCCAGCTAGTTTTTATACTTCATACCTAATTAAGAGAAACCACCGTGGTAAAGTGGTTGCTCAATTTGTTGGAGATAGAAATGAAAACTTTTGAGATGTATATGGATTCCTAAAGTTCTTGTGACTAACATTGAAGGATCCAAAAAGATTTGGGTACCTAAATCAAAGAACTAATTTCCTTTGTTGGAATATTCCTTTGGTGGATCAAGTTGGGTGATGGACAGTGGATGCACCCACCGTATGACCGGAGAGAAAAGGATGTTCACCTCTTTTGAGCCTAATCAAGGTGATCATGAGTTCATTGTATTTGGTGATAATGGAAAAGGAGAGGTTGTGTAGTGCTTGTTAAGTCGGTAAGCAAGTTAGAGCATCATACACTACCAAGAATATCATGACGACAAGAAGACCACTTGAGCTCCTACATATGGATTTTTTGGATCAGTGGCCTACTTAAGTATTGGTGGTAACAAATACGGTTTCGTTATTGTTGATGATTATTCTCGTTTCACTTGGCTGTTCTTTTTGAATGATAAGAGCAAGACACAAAGTGTGTTTAAAAGTTTTACAAGAAGAGCCCAAAATGAGCATGAAGTCAAAATCAAGAAAGTAAGAAGTGACAATTGGAGTGAGTTTAAAAACACTCAAATTGAAGACTTTATTGATGAAAAAGGTATCAAGCACGAGTTCTCTGCTCTATATGATCCACCCCAAAATGGAGTGGTGGAACAAAAGAATCGAATATTGGTGGAGACGGCAAGAACTATGCTTAATGAGTACAAGACTTTGGACGTGTTTTAGGCCGAAGTAATCAACACTGGTGCCATGCAAATAATTGTCTGTACCTTCACAAGATACTCAAGAAGATGACATATGAACTCATAATCGGTAACAAACCAAATGTTTCATATTTTAGAGTTTTTGAAAGTAAATGCTTTATCTTGAGTAAGCGACCAAGAAGTTCTAAATTTGCCTCTAAGGTAGATGAAGGTTTCTTGTTTGGTTATGAGTCAAATACGCATACCTACCATGTTTTCAATAAAACTTCCGATATTATTGAAGTCACTAGGGATGTGACATTTGATGAAACTAACGGCTCTCAAGTAGAGCAAGTTAATCCAAGTGATGTAGGTGAAGAAGAACCTCCATGTGAAGCAATCAAGAACATGCCACTTGGAGATATAAGGCCAAGAGAATAAGAATCTATGGATCAACAACTACAACCTCAAGTTGAAGAAAGTCAAACACAAGAGACTCAAGAGTAAGAGGTGTTGAACAAGGAATAGGATATTCAAGAAGAAGTTATTCAACAATCTACACAACATCAAAGAATTCATCAAGGCATCTAAAGAGACCATCCTGTGGACAACATACTTAGAGATCTTCGAAGGGGATTAACCACTCATTTTTGTTTAGCAATTTTTTATGAATGTTACTCTTTTGTATCCTCTTTGGAACCAGTAAAGATAGAAGAAGATCTTGAAGACACGGATTGGGTGATGGCCATACAAGAAGAGCTCAACAACTTCAAAAGAAATGAAGTATAGACATTGGTGAAAAGACCGAAGCAAAATATAATTAGTACCAAATGGGTCTTCCATAATAAGCAAGATGAGCACGGCATGGTCGTAAGTAACAAAGCAAGACTAGTAGCTTAAGGCTTCACACAAATTAAATGTTTGGATTTTGGTGAGACTTATGCACCTGTTGCTAGGCTAGAGTCAATTCGAATATTATTAGCCCAATATAATGCTTAGTTGCTGTTAAAAGAATCTTGAGATATTTGGTTCATATTCTAAACCTAGGGTTTTGATACCTGAAAAGTTCAACCTTTGATCATATCGGCCATTCGGACTCCGATTATACCAGTTGCAAAGTGGATAGAAAAAGCACCACCGGAACCTACCAATTTCTTAGAAGATCACTTGTTTCATGGTCTTCTAAGAAACAAAATTTAGTAGCTTTATCCACAGCCGAAGCCGAATATATAGCAGCCGGTAGCTGTTGTGCTTAACTCCTTTGGATGAAACAAACCTTGAAAGACTTTGGGCACAACGTCACCAAAATCCCATTATTACAATAATGTGACAATGAGAGCGCCATCAAAATAGCCAATAAACCAGTTCAACACTCAAGAACCAAACACATTGATATTTGCCATCATTTCTTGAGAGACCATGAGATCAAGGGAGATATTAGCCTAACCCATGTGAGAACAGATAAACAGCTTGCCGATATTTTTACCAAGCCTTTAGATAAGCATCGGTTTTGTGAGTTAAGAAATGAACTAAATATCCGTGATTCTCACAACATAGCTTGATACACTTACATATAAATTGCGCACATTGGAAATGAGAAGGTAAATCAATTACCTTCCTCATATGAACTAGGCTACATTTTAAGCTATGCCATGTTGATGTATATGCTTACCTTGCCAAGTTCTACTTATGTTTTCATGTCTAAAATGCTTGTGATAAAACATCTTTATTAAGTTAAAAGTTCATGGCACTTATCATCCTTGAATTCTTTATGAGCTGATATTTCTGGAGGACTCGGATCATCCGGCTTGTCTGGGCCTCGGAGGCTCCGATTAAATCCGAAGGTTTTGGGTTATATTGCATTTAAAAGTTTCATTCCTTGATTCAACTTTTGATCCTTTGCTTTCTTGTAGCAGTTGACACCATGTCTGTTGGAAGGCGCTAGAAGGCTAGGCACGACAAGGGGAATCCCTCCGGTGATGATAGCGACATCGGGGGTTCTCCTCAGCGTAGTTCTTGATGGAGGACAAGGTGCCTGATCTAAACAACGATTGGTGGAAACACGACACACACGATCCGGCTTCTGATCCGTGAGATCGAACCCCTGCAATCACATCACTACTCCTCTGGTTATCAACCAAGCACAGCTTGCTTGACCTCGCCACGAAGGCTAATCCTTGCCTACGAATCTAAGAACACAAGCAAGAATGCAGAAAATGCAACTGAACAGAAATTCTATTGGAATCTGCGAATTGGGGTTCACTTACAAATCTGGCAAACTGGCGGCTATCAAAGCAACATGTAAAATAAAACCAAAAACCCTAGATGGCTGTAGAAATAACTTTTCTAGTAGTTTCGGATGTACCTCTAATGGGCTCAACTGGATACACGGTCCAAAGGCCTAATAAGGCAGAAAACAGCATGCTGATAGATTCTAGACACCAAATTGTTTCGACGATTCCTGTTGATCCAGAAGGAGTTTTGACGTTAAACGAATGTCATTGGAAAGGTGCCGATTGGATCTTGCATAGATACTTGAGGGGTATCGTGTGTATCCATAGGAGTGATGTCCTCATCATCCTCCCACTCTTGAAATAGAGTCGTCCTCGACTCAAACTCATCTTTTGCTCCCATGGATGGTCTCAATTCTACAATGTTAAATGTGGGACTAACCCAAAACTCGGGAGGCAAGTCAAGTTTATAGTCATGTAACTCAACAGAAGATAAAAACTCGGGAGGCGAGTGAAGTTTATAGCCATGTAGCTCAACGTGAGATAAATACTTAGTGATAGCAGGAGGCAAAGTATAAACTATATTAGTAAGAGAAAAAGAAGCAGTTTCACAAATTAGAGCATAGCACACATCTTGATTATTAATTTCAGCATGATCATTTTTATGTGTAAGGATAGCAGAATCTTTTAATTTGGTTTCTTGCTGATTATCAGATCTAATGTCAAGTTGTTTGCTCTTATTAGTAGCCATCATGATATCAACTTTAACAATTTCATCGGCAGTTAAAGATAACAAAGTAACTTTCACAACATCAGGCACAAGAGTATAGTTATTATTCCTATCATGGTGAAGTGCATCATTATCAAATTTCAAAGGACGATCCATGATTGCAGCTAACGAGGCAACCTCAATGGGTACCTGTAATGACTTTTTACCTGACTCATCTGCTCGTGTGGAGGTGGAAAGCCGTGTGCTTGCTAGTGTTGATGCAGGTGCATGTGCAGGCGCATGATGAACGCTTGAAGAAGAGGAATGCTTGGTCGGTGCTGGTGCGCTCGTCACTCGTGGTGGATAGGAGTTTCTTGCCCTGTGTTGACATTCCTGCAATTCTTTCTCTGCACGCATAGCAAGCTAGAACAAACGGCTAAGAGTATTAAATTCTTTATAATAAACGATATCTTGAATCTCATGCCTCAATCCATCATAGAAGCGATAAATCATGTCCTTTGTGTCCTCCACAACACCACAACGGATCATGCCCTTCTGAAGCTCTGCATAATACTTCCTCACAGACATGTTACCTTGAACCAAGCATTATAGTTTCTTACGCTATTCATGTTGATAAGAATGAGGGATAAATCTACTATGCATAGTTCCTTTTAATCTATCCCATGTAGTAGGTTGTAATTTAAGTTCACCTAGATCTTTCCACCAGATTATAGCACAATCTTTAAACTCACTAGTTGTTTGTTTAACTCTATGTTGTTTAGGAACTAGATATGAGTTAAATTTCTGCTCTATGGTCATCTCTCAATCTAGTTATTTTTCAACATCATATTCACCATGAAAAGATGGGATGGTAAACTTAACTTTCGTAAAAGAATCATTATTACCTCGATTATGATTGGTATTACCTCCCATAACTGCCATCTTTCGGGAGAAAGTTTAGATGCTATCTTGCATGGTGTCTAGGCGGTTTATGATTTGGTCAAACACCCTTGTTTGACGTGCAATGGCATCAGCGAATTCTTTCTTGGATTTTCCTATCATGATTAGTAGAAAAAAATACAAAAGAGTATTATCCCTATCAACTAGTAGGTAGGGGATGGTGGGATCGCTTGCACTCAAGCGTTTTTACCACGCTCTTGCAAGGATCTTGCCTATACAGGTCAGTGGATGTCACAATCTTGGCTAGTCGGTGACTTCTAGAGATAGTGGCACGGCGATTGTAAGAACCCAAGCTGTACTGATCAGAAGTATATATGTGGAGTCTAGGAGATTAAACATAAGTAGTTTACATGGTGGAACACAATTGATAAACAGATAGTAATATTAAATAAGTGTCTAGAGTACTCGTACTAATTGCTGGCCTGAATGTGATCCCTATGGCAACAAGGCTTATATGAGAGAGTGGTTAAGGCTCAAAGGATGGCTTATGGATTGACAAAATCAGCACAAAACAATACATACAAATAGTACAAGACAGTATTACTCAGAATGCATATATCCTCTTGATCAACCTTATGTGCTCCTTTTTCTGATAATCCTTTTTTTGATTCTTTCTTTTTTTAAAACTTTTTTTATTCTTTTTTTGACACTTCTCTTTTTTTAACTAGGAACACACAGAAGACAAACCAAGAAGATGCGACACAGTTTTGCTGCAAAGAAATACTATGTAGACAAACAAAGATGTGCTGGAAAATTTGTGCAGGAAACTTCGGGGCTAGAAAACTCGATCTTCCATGCCGAATTTAGAAAAAATAAAGGAAAAATTCTAAATTACACCCTCGAAGTATCGCTAAAGTCTTAATAACCATCTAAAGAATTTTACCGTCTGAAAAGCAGCAGCGGTATTATAAAACAGTTCAATTTATACCCTTGAAGGGCGGTTTTGCTGACGTGACGAAACCGTGGGCGGTTTTTCTGACGTGACAGCTGACGTGGCGCTGATGACGTGGCAGATCAATGAAAAAGTCTAAATCACACCCTCCAACTTTGCCTAAAGTCTGAATAACCCCCCGAACAAATAAAAAATGTCTAAAAATCAATTTCTAAATTTTTTAATAATTCTGTTATATTTTCTAAAAATCCACAATAGTGCCAAAACCATTAAAAATTCATAACAAATTCATTTTAACTCCAATTTTGACCATTCAAATTGCATAATTTTCTAGAAAATGAGATCTACACAATAAAAATACTCTCACACATAGTATGAGTGATCTTCTATACTGTTTATAACTAATTGCTTTGACGTGTAGTTTTTGAAGTCCCCGAGGAGCCCATTTTCGTCGAGAAAGCTCATGTTTTTGTTTCTGTGCAACAAGGCAAGTCATTTAAGTCCATTCTTTGATCATGCTTAGACCCATGTTTAACATGTAGTGGGATGTGTGTGGTCAAGATGGAATTTGCCCCTCCTTATGGGAGAGATATCTCTGGGTCCCTCGATGTAATGAATTATGGAAGTGCATGGCCATACCGACGTGATTAAGGAGTTAATCACAGGTTATAATCTAATACAGAGATCGAGAGAGGATTGAGCTATTGATAGGATGACATAAATCTTATCGGCATTGGCATCATTGATTGGATTGGTGGCGTCATCGGCTCGAGTTCAACCGAGGACTTCCTAATCGGATCATCCAGTTCTCGAGGGCATCATCAGGCGAAGGATTCTCGAGGACGTTGATCAGCTCTCGATCACATCGGTATGCTCGAGTTGGATTGGCTCGCTACTCCAACTCTCCTTCCACTGCACTGCGTGCCCGAGGTAACGATCTATGGTCCCTCTCTTAGCAAGATATTCTAGAGTGCATGGTAGAAAAATTTTGTTTTTAGCTAGCGTATACCATGGGGATGATGAGTGATTGTCAATGGGGAAAGAAGACGTGATGAAGGAATGGAGATGAAGAAGCCTCGACCGTGATGGAGTTCGCACGCGACTCAGGTACACGAACGGACGTCAGTCGGACAGAGGGGTCGCGAAGGCGTACCGGTCCAATCCGGGTGCGTGGAGCTGAAGCGGCGAGGGAAACGGGATCCGTTGTGGTGTCGACCGGTGTGACTCAGGTACACGGGCATTCGATCGCCGGGCTGAAGAGCCGCGGGGTCGGAACGGGTCCAATCTGGGTGCATGGTGCGGAGGCGGCGGACGCTTTGTCGGTTTCGGCTCAAAACCGTCAATCTACCGGAAAAGCGTGTTCTCCGTTAATTCTAGCGGTGTCGTAGCGGCTACGAAAATTATCGGCACCGAATAATATCTGTAGGGTTATTTTACGTTTTTGCCCTGTGGGCCGGAGTCTGTACCGAACCTTCGAGATGAGGGTACTTGTGTCTTTTGTATTGAACCATGGGGCTATTTAAGGGCTAGCCATCCCTTGTAGTCTCTTGAGCAATTTGAATCAAAGCAATATTCTGAAAATTGTCTCCACTTGTTTCCTTCTCCTCCAAGCCTCTCACCTTCTTCTTCCTCCTCCCTCTCCCTCTCTCCTCTCCACCAG
>KE373323.1:767485-787454 GCA_000418225.1 Zizania latifolia | reverse complement strand
CCATGCCAATGTCAAGTGTTTGTGTATGTGCTTTAAAAGGTTTATGTTGAGTATTTTTATGAGCAATGAAATGACGTTGTGTCCACCGTTGTTGTGATTTAAGAACAATCTATTTGCCGTGGTTTGTTTCATGTTTGTACTTTTCGGCATACTTTCTGAGGAGGTGTTTGTGTTCTGACTTGCTTGGTGTGATTTTTACTGGCACAGTCTTGTGCATATATTCATTGAGTCACGAGCAAGTCGGACGTCTGAGGTTGGGGGAGTGTATCCTAAAGTTGTTATCAGATTGCCAGGTGTGACCTTTGTTCAGACTTGATCTGATTCTTGATAAGTCACTTGCAATTCTGATAGTCAAGTTTCAGGAATTTATTTTTCCGCTGCAAGTTTTATTTGCGCCCATTCACCCCCCTCTGGTCGCTAGTTTCGGTCCTACAGCGTAGCCTCCGCATTCCCCAACAGTGGTATTAGAGCCATCTTGCATAGATTGTGATCTAGATCAGAGTATATAGTGGTTATGCGGTTATAGTAGATTGGATCTATTATAGTCTAGATCGATAGGTTCATGTGATGAATTGATTGGTAGCACGGGTTGATGAGACAATCGGTATATGAGGTAGTTGTAGATTGGATCGTAACACTCGAATCGCTATATGTTGTTGCATCGGATGCAAACACGTATCATAATCCGAGTAGGTTACCAATCCGGCCGCCTTAGGTGCCTCCCGACTAGTCTTGCCGACCACTGTCAACAACTCTTGAGCGCATCGCCCTACCACCTGGCCGATCCCATCGGCTATGGAAAAACTGGTTCTCAAAAGTTATCTTAGATCGAGGTAAATTGTTTGTCCTAAGCAGTTTTTCTAAAGCAATTTTATAGATCGGATCTATGATTTTTGCTGGTGGACAAGGCGCTGCCCTGCAACCCACGAGGGGGCATCCTCCCCCTCAACCCCACCCACTAACCAGCTAGCAGGACCACCATGTGTGTGCGTCTTGTATGGAGTCCTAGTTCACATTGATAGCTAGAATGTGATTCTACGTCTAACTTATTTTTGCAGAGAATGATGTGAATGGTATGGTCCTATATAAATTATAAGAGATATATGTGATGCATGTAACTCTTATGCATGGCTTGCATGCCATGAATTTTAGCTTATGGTTAAGCTGTCTCTGCTGTATTTGTCGACCTGCGTGTCAGGTGCTTGAATCAATATTTATAATCTTTATTTTCTAGCTATTATAGTAGTAGTCTCGACTTAAGATTGCAGGATTTCAAGCATGGTGGCCTGAAGGAGTGATGTGGAGGATAGAGATCATCTACACCACTAATGGAGATGGAGATCACCATGAGATTGGGCCATACTAATTCATAGTTAAAAGTGTTTATCTGTGATGTCTTCTATCTATTTTCATGCTATATCTTGTTTGATATGTTGCCATGATATGATACAATCCCCCAGAAAAATTAAGTTTTCAATGCCTTTCTAATTGCTGCACCTAACATGGTAATGTTCATCGTTTGGTGGGTCTACTAAAGCAGAGAGCCGGCAATTACCATTGCAAGTTAGGATAGATGTTGGACATCTATACGTGGAAGCTTTTGTTTTGCTTAATAAGGTTATCAAAATAGTTTTGGACCTTAGGGCATCAGGTTAGGGCCAAAGCATGGTGATGCTAACCCAACAAACAGGAGTCACATGGAGATGTGATTAGCAATGTGTTGCTTATCCAATGACATTAATTTCTAGCAGTGATGACAAAGCTCACTAGGAATTAGTGAAATGAGAATCCTGACCCAATATGTAACCGAGAGGGAGGTTTTGGTTTCCGAAAATGTAGTAGGAGAATCTTTTGTTAGATAGTTTAATAAAAAATTAACATAAACATAGGTGCTAAACATTGCATACCTTATGTTGTAGATCATGTCAGCTTCTACCATATTCAGTTCTTTTAATTTACGATCTATCCTTGAGAAAGAAAAGCTTAATGGAACAAACTTTGTGGATTGGTATAGAAATTTAAGAATTGTTCTCAAACAAGAAAAAAAGTATGTTCTTGAAAGTCCCTACCCTGATGACTTGCCTGATAATGCTACTGCGGCTGCACGGTGTGCTTTTGAGAAGCACACTAATGATTGCCTTGATGTAAGCTGTCTCATGCTTGCCACAATGTTCTCTAAGCTTTAGAAGCAATATGAGAACATAGACACTTAAAATATTATTGTGGGTCTGCGTGGCATGTTTAAGAACCAAGCGAGGGTCGAGAGGTTCAACACCTCAAAATCCTTGTTTGCGTGCAGGCTTGCTGAAAGGAATCCCGTTAGCTCTCATGTTATCAAGATGATTGGCTATATTGAGAGTATGGAAAAGCTTGGTTTTCTCCTTAGCCAAGAGTTAACTACTAATCTGATTCTTTAATCCCTGCCATCGAGTTTTGAACCATTCATACTCAATTATCATATGAATAGCATGGACAAAACCTTGACAGAACTGCATGGGATGCTAAAAACTGCCGAGGAGAGCATTAAGAAAAACAACTGTTATGTGCAACTTTTGCTTTAGGTATAAATGTTATAGAAATCAGTATTGCTACTTCATCTATTGATTCTTGGGTATTTGATATCGGATCAGTTGCTCATATCTGCAAGCCATTGGGTCTGAGAAGAAGTTGAAGTTTGATTAGAGGCGAAGTGGATCTTCGCGTGGGGAATGGGGCAAGAGTTGCTGCGGATGCTGTCGGCACCATACCATTGTCTCTACATAATTTTTGCTTCATGCTTGCAAGCAAAAGGTTATGACTTTAGATTAATGACCAACGGTTGTTTAGTTTATCTTGGAGATATGTTCTATTGTCATATTCCATTAGTGAATGGATTATATGTTTTAAATCCTAAAGAATCTTATGTCTATAACATCAATACAAAAAGGCAATGCCTTAATGATTTGAATCCCACATTTATTTGGCACTGTCGCCTAGGTCATATAAATGAGAGACTCCTAGAGAAGATCCATAAAATGGTCTTCTCGTGTCTTTTGATTTTGAATCATTTGAGACATGTGAATCTTCTTTACTTGGTAAGATGACAAAGGCACCTTTCACAGGTTAAAGTGAGAAGGCAAGTGACTTGTTGGCACTCATATATACTGATGTGTGCGGGCCAATGAGCTCAATTACCAAAGGTGGTTTTCAGTACTTCATAACTTTTACCGATGACTTTAGCAGATATAGGTATATTTACTTGATGAGGCATAAGAGGGAGTGCTTTGAAAAGTACATAATCATTTAGGAAAGACAATCAAGTTTCTGTGATCGGATCGTAGAGGAGAATACTTGAGCCTTGAGTTTGGTAATCATCTAAAGGATTACAGAATTGTTACACAATTGACTTCATCTAGAACACCTCAATGGAATGGGATTTCTGAGCAGAGAAATCGTACCTTAGTAGATATGGTCCGATCAATAATGAGCCAAAGTGATCTTCCATTATCCTTCTGGGATATGCTCTTAAAATAGCCACTTTCACACTAAATAGGATGCCATCAAAGTCGGTTGAGAAGACTCCATATGAGATATGGATAGGACGTTGTCCTAATTTGTCTTTTCTTAAAATTTGGGGTTGTGAAACTTATGTAAAGCGTTTACAATCAGATGGAATTTGCTGCACAGGATTGCTGCATATTTTGATTACTGCATATTGATAGGATGTGAAGCGTTTACAATCAGATGGAATTTGCGGCCCAGTGATTGCTGCATATTTTGATTACGAAATATGGCAGATGGATATCAAAACAACTTTCCTTAATGGAAATCTGAGTGAGGATGTGTACATGACACAGTCAACCAGTTTTGTTGATCCATAATTAGCTGAAAAGGTATGCAAGCTGCAGAAGTTCATTTATGGATTATAGCAGGCATCTCGGAGTTGGAACATTCATTTTGATGATGTGATCAAAGGGTTTGGTTTCATAAAAATGAAGAAGAGCCTTGTGTTTACAAGAATACTAGTGGGAGCACGCTTGTATTTCTGATCTTATATGTAGATGACATATTATTGATCGAAAATGATATACCCATTTTGGAGTCAGTTAAGTCTTCTTTGAAAAATAGTTTCTATATGAAGGACTTAGGAGAAGCGGCATATATTATGTATCGGTGAATCACCGAGCAATCCACCCAAGAGGGTACCTGAGGTGGTGATTAGATGTGTGTATGGGAAGCACAGCGCCTTTGAACCTGATGGTCGACTCTAAAATACAAGAGCCAAGTTTTATACTGATTTGGGTCTCCTAGAGTATAATAACTCTACGTATAGTGTTTTGATGTATAATATAGTGGATGAGCTTACAATACGATACAATTAAGCTGTAGAAGCTTATGGTATCGAAAGCAAGATGAATAACTTGAGATTAGATGCTAAAATCTTGTCCTTTGAGGGGTGCCTCGCCTTCTTTATATACTCAGGAGGTGAGCCCAACAACCTAGGACTCTACCCCGAGTCGATCTAAGATTACCTACCGAACTCGGATACTAAATCACTAATTAAATCGATTCTGGTACAAACATATCTCCTCATACTATATTCAGAGTCCAGTCTCTCGATAAGGACTCAACTTTCCTTATTAGAGCCGAACCTCCCTCCATGGGCCATACCGGATGGCAATGCTAGACTTGGCCTACTCACGGTTCGGACTGATAAGCCAATTGTAGGGTACCCGAGGGTCACATCTCTGACATTCTAGATATCAAAATCTATAGAGATAGATCGAGAAGGCTAATTGGATTATGCCAGGATACATATATTGATAAGGTGTTGAAGAGGTTCAACATGCATGATTCCAAAAAAGGTTTTCTATCTATGTCATAAGGCATAAATCTTAGCAAGACTCAGTGTCCGAATACACCTGATAAGCGAGATAAGATAAATGGGATTCCATATACTTCAGTAATTGGATCCATCATGTATGCCATGCTATATACATGCCTAGATGTCTCGTATGCTTTGAGCATAACGAGCAGACACCAATCTGATCCAGGTGAGAGTCACTGGATAGTCGTAAAAAATATCTTAAAGTACTTAAGAATGACTAAAGATATGTTCCTAGTTTATGGAGCTGAGGAAGAGCTCGTTGTAAGTGGTTACACTGACACAAGCTTCCAAACCAACAAGGATGACTATAGATCGCAATCTAAAAGAGTTCTAAGCAAGAGACGGTAGCTAACTCTAAAACAGAAGTCGAGTACATAGCAGCTTCAGAAGCTGCAAAGGAGGTTGTTTGGATCAAGAAATGAGCTTAGTGTGATGTTCAGTGCTTCCAGTCTGATAGACCTCTATTGTGATAATTGTTGTGCTATTACGCAAGCAAAGGAGCCTAGGTCACACCAGAAGTCCAAACAAATACTTTGACGGTATCATCTGATCCGCGAGATAGTGGATAGGGGAGATGTAAAGATTGTAAAGTACAAACTATCTGAATGTTGCAGATCCGTTGACAAAGCCACTCCCGCAACCCAAGCATGAGGCACACACTAGGTCTATGGGTATTAGATATCTACATAGTTGATTCTAGTGCAAGTGAGAGATTGTTAGCATTATGTCCTAGAGGCAACATGGAGATATTGTACACGGCATACTATGTTTATGAAATAAAGTTACTGTTCCTTGAAATATATTGTCATTATGGATGAACAAATATGTGATTTATTCATGAGACTCATAATGTGACTATTTCTATATGGTCCCTGATCGGATATAAGTCATATGTGGAATAGATATGACTGAGATCGGCATGTGTATTGATTGATGATCATGTCTCATGGATCATGGGTATGGAGATATCAACTCAATAACATGGACATATGTTGGAGAATATATGTTAGATAGACCCACTATGAGGCAGTGTTAAGATTCCGCGTGTCATCAGTTGGACTCAGTAGTGTTTATGTAAAGTCCTTAGACCTGAGATCATCATGGTTCCTAACATACGTAATAGCTTACTTTGAGTCTACCAAAAGCTACTCGATAACTGGGTAGTTATAAAGGTAGTCCTTGGGTATGCTATGAAACATGTAGTGGGATGTGAGTGGTTAAGATAGAATTTGTCCCTCTTTATGGGAGAGATATCTCTGGGCCCCTCGATGTAATGGATTATGGAAGTGCATGGCCATGCTGACATGATTAAGGAGTTAATCACATGTTATAATCCAATATGAAGATTGAGAGAGGATTGAGCTATTGATAGGATGGCACAAACCTCACCTTGTGCTCGATCGATATCGTGAGGCAATGGGACATGTACATATGGAACATTATAAGGTTCAGCTGATATGATCTTTATGTATACTTGGGTAATATGCTTTGCTAGAGGCTGCTGTTAACGGAGTATGGAAAGGAGTTTCCATATGTTAACCAAGCTATGCGTGAACCTACATGGTCACACACTTAACGGGTTAGAACATTTGATTCGAATAAGATTCAAATTAGGCTTGGTTTGGATAGTGATTCGAATAGATCATATAGAGATTTGAGTAGCGTCCTGGTTCGGCCCAGGAGGGCCCAAGCTAGGACATCTATATATATGAAGGTGTAGGGCATAGGGATGCTAAGCTTTTGCTACCTCATATGTTGATGCATTTCTCATGCTAAATTGTTAGCCACCGAAAGCAAACCCTAGCCACCACCTCTCGAGAGCCTGATCATCTCACCGACCGCCCGGGTGCTAGTACACCATCGGTCGCTGTTCCACCCTTGGATGTGTGGATACTAGTAGAGGCGCTGCTTGACTGTGTCGCTCATCAGCATCGGTGGCATCATTGGCTCGAGTTTAACTGAGGACTTCCTGATCGGATCATCCAGTTCTCGAGGACGTCATCGGGTGAAGGATTTCCAAGGATGTTTATCGGCTCTTGACTACATCAGCACGCTCGAGTTGGATCAGCTCGCTACTTCAACTCTCCTTCTGCTGTACTACATGCCCGAGGTAACGATCTATGGTCTCTCTCTTAGCAAGATATCCTAGAGTACGTGGTAAAAAATTTTTATTTTCAGCTAGCGTAGCCTCCGCGTTCTCCAACACAAGCTTTGGCAGAAGGGTCTTCTGGAAAATGCTGTTGAGCACTGTGAAGAAAGGTGAAAGACCCTCTGTCTTGCCTCCAATAAAATAACCTGGCTCATACAGAAAAGATACTGCATCAGCTGCCAGCACTGGTTCTTGATCCAGACGATAAGCAGAGAGATCATTGCCATCCAGGCCAAGGATAACAGCGAAGTCACTAAGAGTGACCTCGTACTCAACTCCCTCCAGCCTCCAATGGAAAGTGGGCTCTTCGTTGTCCATAGTCTGGAAGAGGGTGGAGTAGAACTGGCAGATAGCTTCCGTGCACTAGTTCTACTGCATCTCCATGAGGCCATAGAGATTCCTAGCCTGGTAGATTCGGATCACTGAATTGAAGGAGTTGTTCTTCTTCTTCATGGAAGTCCAATTGATCCACTGCATCTCCACCACTGGGTGCTGCTTAGGAAGCATGACACTTTTGTAGTAATCCTGCTAGAACTAGGAGTGAAAACGGTAATCTGAGGCATCTCTGACATAATCTCTGGGATCTTGATTGTGTTCCTACCCTGCCTCAAGAGTCTGCCTCGTGTAGTTGACTTTAGATCGAGGAGTGACCCTACCAACTTGAGGAGGCTCTTGGACTTTTCTTCGAACTAGCTGAAGGAGGTCATCACTGTGACTGGATGACCTGAAGGCAGTCTTCTTGCTCTTGTCCGGAGGTGGAGGCCTCACAGCAGGGGCAGCAAGAACTTGGATGCCGATGTCTAGGAATCGGATACTTGGCTGGCGACCTCTAGACGCTAGCCTCTTGACATGACTGAAGGTTGGATGCCTAGCACCAGAACCCCGTGGAGGAGAACTGATAAGGACATCACTTCTATGGATACACACGACACCCCTCAAGTATCTATGCAAGATCCAATCATCCGAGCTTGAGTACGACGATTAAATCTTCAAGTGAACTCGTTTCTAAGTATTTCTTTATATAATTTTGAGAATAAATTGCTACCTAAGGATGATATTATCGTTAGGAACCATGGAGATGACGAAGAAGCACATGGATATAAGCAAAGAGTTGAAGAAGAACCAACGAGGATGTCTAAGCCGAGTTAGAAGTCCAATACAACTCTAGCTTGAGTCCAACTCGGACTTCAGGAGCAGTGTGCACTAAAATCATCGCCCAGGCCGCATCCTAACTCTGTTTTCGATGTTCCACCCATGCATGGAAAGCTAACTTCAGCACCTTTTCAATGGCATTGGTTTCACCTTATGGATCAATGAGAATCGTCGAAATAATTTGGCATCTAGAATCTATCAGCATGCTGGTTTCTGCCTTATTGGGTCTTTGGGCCATGTATCCAGTTGAGCCCATTAGGGGTGCATCTGGAACTGCTATATAAGTTTTTTGTACAGCCATCTAGGGCTTTTGGGTTTAATTTATACATTGCTTTGATAGCCGCCGCTTCACCGGATTTATAAGTGAACCCTAATTTAAAGATTTCAATAGAATTTCTGTTCGATTATGTTTTCTGTGCTTTTACTTGTGTTCTTCGATTCGCAGGCAAGGATTAGCCTTTGTCACAAGGTCAATCAGGCTGTGCTTAGTTGATAACTAGAGGAGAAGTGATGCTGTGGACATCGCTCCTCTAGATACACATGACACCCCTCAAGTATCTATGCAAGATCCAATCACCTGAGCTCGAGCACGACGATTAAATATCCAGGTGAACTCGTTCTTAAGTACCTCTTTGTATAATCTTAAGAATAAATTGCTATCTAAGGATGATATTATTGTTAGGAACCATGGAGATGACAAAGAAAGACATGGAGACAAGCAAAGAGTTGGAGAAGAACCAATGAGAACGTCCAAGCCAAGTTGGATGTCCAATCCAACTCCAGCTCGAGTCCAACTCGGACTCCAAGAGCAGCGTGTACTAAAATCATCACTCAGGCTACATACAAACTCTGTTTTCGACGTTCTATCCATGCATGGAAAGCTAACTTCGGCACATTACCAATGGCATTGCTTTCACAACAAAACTCCTGGATCAACGGGAATCATCAAAATAATTTGGCATCCAGAATCTATCAGCATACTGTTTTCTGCCTTATTGGGCCTTTGGGCCGTGTATCCAGTTGAGCCCATTAGGGGTGCATTCGGAACTACTATATAAGTTGTTTCTACAGCCATCTAGGGTTTTTGGGTTTATTTTACATGTTGTTTTGATAGCCGCTGCTTCGCCGGATTTGTAAGTGAACCCCAATTCACAGATTCTAATAGAATTTCTGTTCGATTGTGTTTTCTACATTCTTGCTTATGTTCTTCGATTCGTAGGTAAGGATTAGCCTTCGTGGTGAGGTCAATTAGGCTGTGCTTAGTTGATAACCAGAGGAGAAGTGGTGCTGCGATTGTAGGGATTCGATCTCACGGATCGGAAGCTGGATCGTGTGTGTCATGCTTCCACCAATCGTTGTTTATCATCCACCTAACAGAAGATCGAGCACCCCGCCCTCCATCAGTTGGTATCACATTTTGGTTTATCGTTGGGTTCTTGTATCTTAGATTAGATTGATTTTATATTCAGCCCATAGTCTACGAAAAAGCCAAAAAAAATGGTAGTCGTAGGTTTTCCCCTGTCCGAGACCATCCCTATCATTTGCATGTTTCAGTTTTAGAGTCCGTAGTGTTGAGTTTGTGTCCAAAGTCAAGTCCGGTTGTTGGTTAGTATTGTGATTCCCCTGCCAAAACTCTTTACACCAGCTACCACCCATAGATCTTCTTTAGTTTGCAATTGACGTGCAAACTAGAACCTCAAAACCCTGATTCAGACCGCCTATAATAAAATAGTCATAACTTTTGCATACGAACTCGGAATAAGGCAAATAAGTACATCTTGGAGATCTATAGAAACAGTTGGGTCCAAATTTCCCTAGCTTTGCTAGGTTTGCTGATTTTATTTTTGGAAAAATTCAAAATTACACCCTCAAAGTATCGCTGAAGTCTGAATAACCCCCTACAGAACTTTACCGTCTAAAAAGTACCAACGGTATTGCAAAATAGTTTAATTTACACCTTTCAAGGGCGGTATTGCTGACGTGGCGCTGGTGATATGGCAGATCAACAAAAAAGTCTGAATCACACCCTCCAACTTTGTGTAAAGTCTGAATAACCCCCAAACAAATAAAAAATATTTAAAAATTAATTTCTAAATTTTTTAATAATTCTGTTTTATTTTCTAAAAATCTAGAATAGTGCGGAAACCATTAAAAATTCATAACTAATTCATTTTAACTCCAAAGTTGACCATTCAAATTGCATAATTTTCTAGAAAATGAGATCTACACAATAAAAATACTTTCATACACAGTATGAGTGATCTTCTATACTGTTTGTAATTATTTGCTTTGATGTGTAGTTTCCGAAGTCGCTAAGGAGCCCATTTTCGTCGAGGAAACTCCTATTTTTGTTCCTGTGCAGCAAGGCAAGTCATCTAAGTCTATTCTTTGATCATGATTAGACACATGTTTAAAACTATTACTTCTTATAAATATGCATTTATTTTAGAATGTCACCGATAATTAACAGTGGGTAATAACAAGCATTTATTTTAGAATGTCATCGGAAAAGGGCAATAACAATCCCCCTGTTAAAATAAATGCTTATTATTGCCCGTGTTAATTACCGGTGTCATTCTAAAATAAATGCATATTTGAAAGAAGTAATAGCTTTAAACACCCGAGGACTACTTTTATAACTACCTAGTTACGGAGTAGCGTTTGGTCGAATCAAAGTAAGCTACTACGTATGTTGGAAACCATGATAATCTTAGGTCTAAGGACTTTACATAAACACTACTGAGATCAACTAATGACAAGCGGAATCTCAACAGTGCCTCATAGTAGGTCTATCCAACATATGTTCTCCAACATATGTTCTCCAACATACGTCCATGTTATTGAGTCGGTATCTCCATACCCATGATCCACGAGAGATGATCATTAATTAATACACGTATCGATCTCAGTCATATCTCTTCCACATATGACTTATATCCAATTAGGGACCATTTAGAAATAGTCACATTATGAGTCTCATGAACCAATCACGTATTTGTTGATCCATAATGACAATCTATTTCAAGGAATAGTAACTTTATTTCATAAACATAGTTTGCCATATACAACATCTCCATGTTGCCTCTAGGGCATAGTGTTAATAGCTTGGGGACTTATCATCGTTACTGGGCAATGCTCATAACCTGCTATCGATTGTCAATGAATCACCGAGTAGTCCACCTAAGGGGGTACCCGATGTGGTGATTAGATATGTGTAAGAGAAGCACAGTGCCTTTGAACCCGATGGTCGACTCTAGAGCACAAGAGCCAAGGTTTACACTAGTTCGGGTCTACCGAAGGATAATAACCCTATGTCTAGTATTTTAGTATTTAATATGATAGTGGAGCTTACAATACAATGCAATTAAGCTATATAGGCTTAAGGCATCGAAAGCAAGAAAAATATATGAGAAAGCCTAGATTGGATTATCTCTATGGGGGTGCCTCACCTCCTTTATATACTTAGGAGGTGAGCCCAATCAACCCATGACTCTATCCCGAGTCGATCTAGGATTTCCTACCAAACTCGGTGCTAAATCCCTAATTAAAAGGATTCTGGTATAAACATATTTTTATGTCATATCTAGAGTCCAATCACCCGATAAGGACTCATCCTTCCTTATTGGAGCTAAACCCCCGTCCATGGGCCATACTGGATGGTCCATGCTGGACTCAGCCTGCTCTTGGTCTGGACTGATAAGCCTAATTATGGGGTAACCGGGGGTCACATCCTTGACAACAGCCCCCGAGCTCTTCTTAGCTTGGTTGAAAAAATCTTCGACAAAACAAGCTAGGAGGAGCTCTTCTTCAATCTAAAACTTTGATACTTCTACTAAATTCCGATGGTCTTGAAAAAAGTTTTGATTTCTTTCTTTCATGTGAGGTGCACCATGTAGGTGCACCCACACGGTGTAGCCCCTGAGGCTCAAGATAAATGGAACATTTAGCTCGAGTGTCAAAAGATAACCTGCAATAAAAGCCTTCTAGAACTCCTTGTCTCCCGATAAATCCTTCGAGGAATCCTTTGACACTTTGCTGATGGAGTTGTCTTCTGGGATCATTTATGTTGAGGTCTCGTTGGGAGAAGGTCGTGTCTGAAGTCCCAAAACCATGGTAGTCTTGGGCATGATTGATCTTGAATCTTCGAGTATGTCAATCTTCAAACCCTTGAGTCCTTAGGAGCTCAGATACTCGAGAAGGCAAGGTTCTTAGGCTCGGGAGTCCCCGAGTATACGAGCCCTCGGGCGTGGAGACCCTTGATCAGGCGAGCCCCCAGGCATGAGGGTAATCGAGCGCACGTGCCCTCGGGCGTGAGGGGCTCCAAGCGTGCCCCTAGGCATGGGACTCACAGGTGCAAATGATCCCAAAAGTCATGGACTTCGCCTGGTGCGTCCAAAAAGATATCTCATAACTTCTTCCTCCGTCCACAATCAATGCGCGGCAGGTGAAAGGACAAGGATGCTTTATTTCTAACAGAGTCACGCGCGAGGCGCAGAACGTGAGCGTAGATAAGGAGGTGAAGCCATCCAATCCCTCTCGCCATAAAGCGCTCTCTACTGTGATGGTGCAGGTGCTTAAGGCGGTGCCCCTATTTAAACCAAGGCACCCCTTTCACCTTCACAACGTAGTTCCTCTTCATCCTTACACACTTCTTTTGTCTTGCCTTCTGCTAGAGACTCTTTTACTAACCTCTGTAAGGAAAAGAGCGTTGTTGATGTTGCTTGCTGTTCCATGAATCTGTGGTGTGCTGGTTCGGTCATGAACTTGGTGGGCCTAAGTGAGAGCCCATGACTTTAGGTTCGTTTGGTGTGTTTGTCTTCACATAAATCCATTTTGTCTTCGTCGTATGGTCTGTGACCTCCGTCTTGGCGTGGTGTAGGATAATGTCGTGCTATCTCTAAGACTTTTTCCTGGTATAGCTCTTTTTGTTGATGTTCTGTCCTTCGGCACTCTTGTGTTGCCTGTCTTAACGTTTGGGTCCCAAGGTAAAGGCTTTATCTGGCGAGAGGAGCCGGAGATGTCCACTGACGCAAGAGCTCTGGAGGCAGATTCTGACCTCGACGTCGAGGTCGAGCTATTTTTTCTCTCAGAAAAGAAGAAGGTGTCCCTTTGTGCTGGTCTCTCAGGGTCAGCGACTATCTTCCCCGGTTGACACCAAGGTCATGCGGAGTCGTTGCTATCGTAACAGCAGCCCACGACGTCCTTCGTGCTCTTGGCAGTCGTGATAGGCTGATGCTACATCGCGTGAAGCTGCTGTGAGAACCTCGTCATCCGCAGCTGTCACATTTCCTTTGCAGAATGCTATCTCTGGCCGTCTGTATGCCTTTTTCTTCTTGTTAATCGAAGGAGGCAGTGTCTCCTTCTTTCAACTAATGTAGTCATCATAGAAGTCTTGTGTCCCCTTCTTTGAAGTAATGTAACCCCTGTAAAAAATTAGTCTTGAGAAATAAAGATGCTTTAATTTTATTTACACAACTTGTACCGTGCATCGTGTGTTGTCACCCACACGGTGGATTTGGAAAAGTCGATGAAGATGCAAGACTACGAGTGTATGACTAAGTAGCTGACCCTCTCCTGGGTCTAGTTGCATGCACGATGACCATGTGGCACCTAACTTGGAGGGGGATGTAGTCTACATAGGTTGGTGAGTTCTTCAAAGATGCATAGTTGTGGGTGTATGACTAAAGAGTCGACCCTCTCCTGGGTCTAGTTGCATGCACAGCAGCCATCAGACGCCCAACATGGAGGGGGATGTAACTGGTATAGGTCAGCAAGAAAAAATGCTCGACTGCGGGTGTACAGCCCTAAGTCTGACCCCTTCTTGGCCTAGTTTCATGTCTAGGGGGAAGTAGTCGGCGAGGTCAGTGAGAAAAAAAATGCTCGACTGTGGGTGTGCAGCCCTAAGGCTGACCCCTTCTTGGCCCAATTGCATGTCTGGGGCGGAAGTAGTCGGCGAGGTTGGTGAGAAAAATATGCTCGACTGCGGGTGTACAGCCCTACGGCTGACCCCTTCTTGGCCTAGCGACATGTTGGTGGGGAAGTAGTCAGCGAGGTCGGTGTATGTTAAAAAAAGTTATGTTACAAAATATTGTTAGGCATAAAATCGATGAAGGTGCTCGATGTTCTAGGAGTTTGGTACTGCTTGCCCGTCTTCTCGCATTAGCCTGTATGCCCCCGGTCTTGTTACTTCGGCGATGATAAAGGGTCCTTCCCAGGGGAGAGATAGTTTGTGCATCTTGACGGTTGATTGTACCCGACAAAGTACTAAGTCATCGACCATGGTACCCAACAAAGTACTAAGTCATCGACCATGAAGCTTCTACTTTGCACATTGCAGTCATGATACCACCGAAGGGTCTGTTGATACCAATCCACTTGTACCATAGCTGCTATCCAGGCTTCCTTGATGGAGTCGATATCTTCGGCCCTGGTTTGTGCTGCTATCCCCTCGTCGTAGTATTGGACTCGAGAGAATTTGTGTAGCATGTCACTCGGGAGGTTTGCCTCGGAGCCATAGATGAGGAAGAAAGGTGTCTATCCTATGCCCTTGTTTGGCTATGTGAAGAGCCCCTAGAGTGCCGTGAGGAGTTCCTGGAGCCACTTCCCAGTGTATTTTTGTAAGGGATCGAAGATTCGGGCTTTTAGACCCTGAAGAATCATCCCATTGGCACGCTCACATTGTCTGTTGGCTCGAGGATGTGCGACTGATGCATGTTTGAGCTTGATCAGTCTTTCTTCGCAAAGGCCCAAAAAATCATTTGCTGTGAACTGAGTCCTAAGGTTGGTTATTATTTGGTTTGGGACGCCGAACAGGTAGGTGATTCCTTCGATAAATATTGCTGCTTTATTGGCTATGTAGATTTTTAGTGGCATTACTTCTATCCACTTGGTTAATTTGTTGATGGCTACTAGTAGCCGGTCGATCCCCTAGGGAGCTTTCTGGAAGGTGCTAACCATATCGAGCCCCTAGCAAGCGAAGGGCCAAGTTGGCGGCATCATTAGAAGAGCTTGAGCTAGTAGGTGACTTTGCTTGGCGAAGAACTAGCAATCGGTGCACCTTTTAACTAGTTCTTTGGCGTCATTGTTGGCTGTTGGCCAATAAAAGCTAGATTGGAAGGCCTTTTTACCAACGTTCTAGCCCCAGCATGGTTGCCACATGCCCCTACGTGAACTTCATTAAGGACCTGGAGGCCTTCGCTTGGTAGGATGCACTTCTGAAGTACCCTTGTTGAGGCTACACGTTTGTATAGTTTATCCCTGATAACCACGTATCGCTTGCTTTGACGTCTCAGGCGCTTGACCGTGGTTTTATCTTCTAGAGTTGTGCCTTTTAAGATGTACTCAGTGATGGGCTCTTGCTAGTCATTGACATCTTCGACCATGGTGATGATTATTGGTGAACTGGTGGCCTGGTGCTCGTTGTCTTTGATTGATAGTTTGGTGAGCTCTTGAATGAACATGCCCTTGGGGACCGTCCCTCGAGAGGACCTAGGGCGTGCTAGGATGTTGGCTGATGAGTTATCGTCATGGGGGATATGGTGAAACTCTAGGCCAAAGAATTTGCCCTCGAGCTTTCGAATCTCGACACAGTAGGCATCCATCTTGTCGTTAGTGCAAGACCAGTGCTTGTTAACCTGGCTGATAGCTAACTTAGAGTCTCCGTAGACCATGAGCCATTTCACCCTGAGTGATACTGCTATCCTAAGGCCGTGTATCATGGATTCATTCTAGGCCGCATTGTTGGAAGCCTTGAATAGTAGCTATAGTACATAGCACAGCTCTTCCCCCTTTGGAGATATAAGGAGAATCCCTGCACCAGCCCCATCTATGTTTAGGGAGCCATCAAAGTACATCGTCTAATATTCCATTTCCTTTCGACTTGGGAGCAGTTGGATCTCGGCCCACTCGGCGACGAAGTCGGCTAGAGCCTGTGATTTTATGGCAGTACAAGATTGGAACTCCATTGTATATTCCCCCATCTCGATGGCCCGCTTTATGATTTGCCCGGTTGCGTCACGATTGTGGAGTATGTCACCTAGAGGATATTCTGTCATGACCATGATTTTGTGGGCTTGGAAGTAATGCTTTAGCTTCCAGGTGGTGAGTAGGATGGCATAAAGAAGCTTCTATAGGCCACTCGACTACCATAGCCGTGCTGATGACGTTAGTCGTGGAGGCGATATAGAGGAGGAGGACCTCCTCTAGAGTTAGAGCTATGAGGATTGGAGGTGAAGTTAAAAATTTCTTCAGTGCTAAAAATGCCTCATCGGCCTCGACTGTCCATTGAAAATCTTCCTTTTTCTTCAATAATTTGAAGAAGGGAGCTTCCTTTTCTCCTAGTCGAGAGATGAATCTTGGTGTTTCTAAACATTCTTGGCGTTATTGGGTTTTTCCATCTTCATTATTGCTGCTATCTTGTCTAGGTTGACATTGATACCTTGGTTGCTGACGATGAACCCGAGTAATTATCCTGACGGTACCCGAAGGCACACTTATCGAGGTTGAGCTTCCATCAAAACTTCCGTAGGTTCGTGAACATCTCGGCAATGTCGTTGATGAGGTTATCTTCTTCTTTTGACTTTATGACCACATCGTTGATATAGGCTTCGACGTTGCGGCCGATCTGGTCTTTGAGACATCACTAGATGGCCCGTTGGTACGTTGCCTCGATGTTTTTGAGTCCAAACGATATGGTGGTATAGCAATATGCTCTAAAGGGCGTGATGAAAGATGTTTTCTTCTGATCTTTTTCCTTGAGGCTGATCTGGTGATAACCGGAGTAGCAGTCAAGAAAACACAGGAGAGAACATCCTGTTGTTGACTCAACGACTTGATCTATCCGAGGTAACCCAAAAGTGTCCTTTAGGCAGTGCTTGTTTTGATCAGTGTAGTCGATGCATATTCGCCATTATCGCGTCTTCTTTCTTACCAAGACCGGGTTGGCGAGCTACTCTTGTGGTAAACTTCGCGGATGAATCCTGCTGCTAGGAGGCAGGTGATTTTGACCTTGATCGCCTCTTTCCTATCTTGTGCGAACCTCCGTAGCTTCTGCTTTATCGGTTTGGTGGATGGATATACATGGAGTTCATGCTCGATCAGCTCCTAAGGAACCCTGGGCATGTCAGAGGGTTTACATGCAAAGATATCCATGTTAGAGCGCAGGAAGCTGACGAGCGTGATTTTCTACTTGGGGTCAAAACTGGCCCCGATGGTTGCTGTCTTTGATGGGTCGGATTTGGAGAGGATGATCTTCTTAGTGCTCGAGGGCATGGTGGAGAATCCTAAGGAAATTGGTGCCTTAGCTGGTACCTTTGAGACTTTGAGGGGATGCGCTCGGACTTGCTTGAGGGTCTTCTCCATACGAGTCGATAGGTCGACAGTCTCAGCCAGGGCGAGACTATCTTTTTCGCATGCCCGAGAAGTGCCGATGTTTCCCTGTACAGTGATGACCCCACCGGGACCAGGCATCTTGAGTACCAGGTATGGATAGTGCCCGACAGCCAGAAATTTGGCTATGGATGTCCTCCCGAGGATGGCATGGAATGGGATGTCATATACCGCCACCCAGAAGGTTATATGCTCGGTCCTGTAACTATCTCGAGAGCCAAACATGACTGGCAAAGTTATCGAGCCGAGAGGTACCGAGCCTTGTCTAGATATAATACCGTAGAACGGAAAGTTGTCCTCCTTCCGGAGGCTGTCAACTGATATGCCAAGGTTGACAAGGGACTGATGAAAAAAGATATCCAATCCACTCTCTCCGTCGATCAGGACTCGCCTCATGCATACTTTGAATATCATCAGGTTAACAACTAGTGGCCAACGCCCAGTTTTTGGGACGTTGGTCCACTGGTCATCTTGGGAGAAGGTGATCAGAACTTTTGACCATCATAGCTGTTGAACTTCCTTGAATCCGGCAGTGACGATTCACCGATCCAGAATCTTCTGTTGCTGTTTGGTCTCGACCGATGTAGGGCCTCCAAAGATGATGTTCACTGTCTTGTGAGATTCTTGGAAATCGTTGTTGTCCTAGGGCTGGTTATCTTTTCTCAGGGCGTCGTCATCATCCCGATGTCATTTACTTTTGGCGGAAATTACCATGGGATTCCTTGACCAGTGCGTCTTGCAAGGAATAGCATTTGCGCATGGTATGCTTGCCCTTTGGGTGAAATAGGCAGGGCTTGTCAAGTTCCTCCCACATGGCTTCGTCTTCCTAATGTCATGAGCTGTAGGCTGCCGCCACAGTTCTCTGTCTTTCTTTTCTGCTCCTGCTTGCCACGAGAGGATCTCGGTTAATCGTCTTCTCATCGAAGGGATCGAGGGCGATCATCCCTAGTCCGGCGAGACCAGCTCTCATGGCGTGAGCGCTCTATCTTTTCCCTTCGGGCATATTCACTATTGGCATAGCTTTCTGCAATAGAGATCATCCGTGCTATAGTCTTCGATTTCTTCCTTATAAGGGCCCGTGCACCTCGGAAGTGTGGTGTATAGCGTCGATGAAATAGTTAATAATGTCACTCTCCTCGACATCCATGTTGGTGGTCCTCTTTTTGGAGAACCTCTGGATGAAGTTTCGAAGTAACTCATCGATGAAGGCTGAATGGAGTTGTGCCCAGGAGTCAATGGAATTCCTAGGCAGGCTGGAGAGCCAGTTGTTGGCGGATGAAGAGAGCATGACTGGAAGGTAATTAGCCATGACTCTTTCGTTGCCACCGGCTATGTGGATGGTGGTATAGTAGATTCGTAGCTACTGCGAGGGATCTATCTTGCCATCATATGGCTCAATCCCCGTGGGACTAAATGACCTTGGCCACCTAACTCGCCTTAGGTGACTCGTGAATGCGGGGAAAGGTTTTAATCTTCAGTACGGATCTGCTCTATTTTTACGCTGCTGCAAATCTCAGGGATCATAACTTTTGGTTGGAAACTTGGGTTTGACTGAAATCTCTTGGGAAAGTTTTGTATTGAAGTCTAGTTTACTGTGTTAAAATTTTAGATCAATCCGAGTTACGGTTTCAAAGTTACGCTCATTTTACTGTACCTTAGTAAGGCTATTTTCTGCCCTCGGGAAGCTCTCGGGAGTGCTCTCAGGAAATCTCCTTAGTCCTCGAGAAAGCCCTCGGGAATTCCAGTCTGATCAGAGATTTTGCTGATTGGTCGAGAATTAGCTTTCTGATTTTTGTTTTTAGTGTCAGTTTTGGGGTACTGCAACTATTCACCCTCCATCTGGTTGTCGTGGTTCGCATATTTTGATCTTACACCTCTGTACAATAAGGAGCACATTGATGGCAAGCCGATGTTGAAGATGTTGGTCGATGGAGGAGCAGTCGTTAACATAATGCCTTATTCTACTTTTCACAAGCTCGGTAAGATGAATGAGGACCTGATAAAGACCAACATGGTATTGAAAGACTTTGGTGGTAATTTATCAGATGCCAAGGGTGCCTTGAACGTCGAGCTCACGGTCAGAAGTAAAATGCTGCCGACCATATTTTTTGTGATTGACGAAAAAGGTTTATATAGCCTCTTGCTAGGAAGGGACTAGATTCACGCCAATTGTTGCGTTCATTCTACAATGCACTAAAGTATAATGCAATGGCAGGGTGATCAAATTAATGTTATCCAAGCCAACAGATCAGTTGCCGTGTCAATGGCCGATGCACCCAACTTTGAGAAGATGGATTGCCTTTCTGAACAAGTTTGGGAAGGGGATTTTTTAAGGTTGTCTGATCCTGGCCTCTAGCCGATCAATGAGATAATTCCGGGCTAGGATCTGTGTTTAGAGAAATAGATGACGAAGC
>KE373323.1:718606-729100 GCA_000418225.1 Zizania latifolia | reverse complement strand
CACCATGGACCAATACAAAGGACACAACTACCCTCATCTCGAAGGTTCGGTACAGACTCTGGCCCACGGGGCAAAAACGTAAAATGACAGACACAGATATTTATTCGGTGCCGCTACTTTTCGTAGCCGTCAAGACACCGCTAACTTAAACGGAGAATACCTTTTCTGGTAGATTGATGGTTTTGAGCCGAAACAGACAAAGCGTCCGTCACCTTCGCACCGCGCACCCGGATTGGACCGAACCGACCCCGCGACTCTTCAGTCCGGCGGTCAGTCGTCCGTGTACCTGAGTCGCACCGATCGACACCACGATGGATCCCGTTTCCTCACTTGCCGCTTCAGCTCCGTGCACCCGGATTGGACTGGCACGCCCTCGTGACCCCTCTGTCCGACCAGCGTCCATCCGTGTACCTGAGTCGCACGCGAACTCCGTCACGGTCAAGTCTCTTCATCTCTACTCTTCTTCACCCCATTGACAATCACTCATTATCCCCATGGTATACACCATGGCTCCTCACTTTTCTCCATGCTATTCATATGAAAATTCAAAATGAACGGCTCGAAGCTCACCGGGAGCGACTGGAGAATCACATCGGTGGCCAAATCTTGGTCAAGGGGAAAACCAAGTTTTTTCAGGCTATCAGTGTAACCAATCATCTTGATCACATGAGAACTGACTGGGCTGCCTTCTACCAACCTGCACGTAAATAAAGACTTTGAGATGTTGTACCTCTCAGTCCGTGCTTGGTTCAAAAACATGCCTTTGAGTCCCACGATCATATCGTAGGCATCCCTGTCCTCGTATTGCTTCTGAAGCTCAGAGGACATACATGCAAGCATGAGACAACTGACATCAATCGAATCATTGGCGTGCTTCTCATAAGCCCGCCGATCCACGGCAGATGCATCATCATTTGGTTCATTAGGATGGAGGTTCTCTAGAATATATTCCTTTTTCTCTTGCTTGAGAACAATTCTCGAGTTTCTATACCAGTCAATAAAGTTTGTTTCAGAAAGCTTTTCCTTTTCAAGAATTGATCGCAAATTAAAAGTAGAAGTGTTCTTAGCAGTAGGTGCCATTATCTACAACAAAAATGTAAGTTTCAGCACTATGCCATGTGAATCTTCTGTCAAATAAAAGATATTCCACTATGTGTAAAATGATCGTTTTCCCTCTAACGACACATAGTGGGACAAGATCCATATTCAACTAACTCCTAGTGAGCTTTGGTATCACTGCTAGAAGATTAGTGACATAAGCAAGCAATAACTTGCCAATCACATCCCTATGTGACTCTTGTTCATTGGGGTAGCATCCTATGCCTCGACGCCCAACTCCATGCCCCAAAGCCCAAAACCGTTTTGATAGCTTTGTTAAGCAAATCAATACTATGTATGTGGTTGTCCGACATCCAGCCTAACTGGTCAAGATAAAAGATGGCACCCTGCTTTGGCAGACCCACCACCATATAATGATCAAAACCTTTATAGGTGCAGCTATTGGAAAGAGCTTCAAAGTACTTAATTTACTGAGGGAAGCTATTCTAACATGGTAACGATGCCTACCATACACAGAAACATGAAAGAATAGTATGACAGGAATATAAGTAAACATCATAGGCAATCACATCAACTGTGACATAGTATGGCCCTTTTCACATGGTGATCTCCATCTCCATGGTTCCTGTCCTTTGGGTCATCACGCTTTAGGCCTCCTTGAACTTGTATCAGTCTATTACACCTAATAGCACTATACTAATTACATGAGCAGAAACATCACGTGTCGACGCGCAGGTCGTACAACATTTGAACAGCCTTAGGCTACAATTAACCATGACACGCAGGCCATGAAAATTACATGCATGCATCATATACACCACAAGGCTATACCAGTCACAACATTCTCTGCAAAAATAAGTTAGGCGTAGAATCTACACGTGACTGGACAAGACCCGGAACTTCTGGCTCAAAGGTCCGAAACTTTTGGTCAAAGGGCCCGGAACTTCCGAGTCAAACCTAGGACTTCCGAAAACAACCTTTTGTGTCGAATTTATTTTGGCCTGGAACTTCCGGGTCACACCTAGAACTTCCAAAAATAACCTTCTGTACGAAGTTTATTTTGGCCCAGAACTTCTGATCTATTTCCACCACATATCACCTATATGTGATCGATCCAGATCGAACACTACGCACGTAGGCTCTGATACCACTGTTGGGTTATGGGGAGGCTACGCTTGCGCTAATTTTAAAAAATTTACCCCGTTCGCCTAGGAACCATATGTGTAATGGGATCATAGATCGTTACCTCTAGCCACAAAACACGCTATGGCAACGGAAGTAGAGTTGATGAAGCGCGTTCTTGATCAGCTCCGCTCAGCTCCATCTGTTCGTCGACGATGAAGATGACGTAGTCCGGTGATCTCCATGGGAGAAGATTAGCACCGCAACAGCAGCGACGCCTCTACGGTATCCACACGTACAGTGACGGGATCACCTCAAGCCGGTATGCTAGTATCGCGCGAGAGATCAGGGAAAAGATGGCCACAACCGATGTAGCTAGGAGAGGTGGCGGCTAGGGTTAGGTTGAAGCAACAACCAACCATGCAGCAGCCCTTTCGTCCTAGCCCCTTCTCTCCTTATATAGTGCCCTCTCATGGGCCTTTAATCAGTATTAAAGCCCAACAGATCTAATCTGTTTGCTTGGCCTGAAAGTTCTAGTCCAGGCCCAGAACTTCCGAAAATAACCTTCTATAAGAATTTACTTCAGTCTGGAACTTCCGATCCAACCAGAACTTCCGGACCTAGAACTTTCGAAAATAACATTTTATATCGAATTTATTTTGACCCAGAACTTCCAGATCACACCCGGAACTTCTAGTTCATCTAGAATACACTTTTCAGGCAGGCCCAGAACTTTTGGTCCAACCAGAACTTCTGGCTCCTCCAGAAACCGAAACTAGAGCTGGCCCAGAACTTCTGGTCTAACCGAAACTTTCAGATGCTATAGAACCCGAAACTTCCGGCCTCCAGCCAGTACTTCCGATTTCCCCAGAATTCTCTTGGGCATATTTCCATCAAATAGAACACGGAAAACATTATACTAACTGCGGAGAACATCACGAGGAATGCTCATAACAGAGGATGCGGCTATTCGAATAGGTTGTACTCTGATTAGAGGTGTACAAATTTACCCATAAGGCACAAACTTGGTGTGGACCAGAATACCACCACGATATCCTGACCAAGCACATGCCAAAGCCCTTAATACAGCCCGCCCAACACGAGAACAACCACACTAGGTTTCGATGACGCTCCAACTGAAATCCGACCCATAATGGCATAGGTATGACCCCGTCAAGGAAACGCAGCCTCCATTTGTGCCTCGTTAGTACAATTCACCAGAGGAAGCTCCTCAGTGATGACATTGACTCCACCGCTCGGTGCATCATGTTGGAACGAACCATACGCCAGACTAGGTCTTACCCACTAGACTTGTGGTTTGTACAAGAAGGCTTTTGCGACAGATCCCACAGACCGGTCCTTATAGTGCCCTGGGTGTGACCAACCAATACCCTAGCTTGCACCCAGAACCCACCCATGTCATCATCTTAACCATTTTCAAAACATTGTCACCTTTTGAATTCTAGGGGGAAGAATATCATGATTGTATTCCAACAAGATTAAAAGCCTAAATATTTAATTACTAAGCATGGCTAAGCAAAAGGTGCTAATACATAGAACACTAACTATTAAACTAGATTATACTAAGGTGAACAAGGGAGATAGCTCAACACAAAGCAATTGTCTTAAATGTACAAGGACATGGGCATATAGCCAATTAATCATATTTTATCATATTAAACATGCATATAAGTGATTATAGCAAATTTAACATTTTGAAAACCATTTTGAAAACTCTTGAACGAAGACTTCCAGGTCTTGCGTGAGGTCCTTCAATTCTTCGGGAGCACGAGGATCTACACGGCACGCAAAACGAGACAAAAACTCTAAGAAAAACCAAATAAACAATACAACAAAATATTATTATTTGTTAGAGCATTGATTAAGGAGAATTACGGAACTTAAACTGAGTGAAACGGAGATAGGATGCAAAAGATATTGAATTTAGAAGTTCACATAAAATGATAAGACATTTCTTATGAATTTCCTCAAAATTGGATGAATACGACCTCGAATAGTGTACGAGCGGTATAGACCAAGTACATTCAAGTAGAACATGCTTTTAGATGAGTTTAGAAAGATGAACGGATTGATTTGGAGTTCAAATGGAAAAGATATGAATTTTGGAAGTTTGGATTCATTTACATGAAATGAGAGAATTCACAAATGAAAGAAAATAATCGCGAGATTATTCCTTTGATTAAATGAGACGGTCGATATATGATCGAACACGCTCACTTAGATAGAATGGAACAAAATGATTGAACCTAAGTTGAACCAAGGATGAGTGGACTCAAGTCGCAATTGGCGAACGATACTTTCATTCGATCAACGAACAAAAGATGAACCAAACACGATGAAAGACCGGAATCAAAAGGGTACGAATGGATTTAGTCGAACGACCGGGATAGGTTACGGCCATCGAACAAACTAGCCCATTCGACTTTGGATAAAGAGACAATCGACTAAAGGTACACATGAAGGCTTAACCGATCGAGTCTTAGCGACCATGTCGAAGGGTTTAGTTTAAATCGACGAGATTCAACGACGAATGGCGACGAACAACTACGAACAACTGACGATCAGTGATGACCATCGATGAACGTCACAAGTCCGACTACCGAACATCAATCAAATCACGACCGATGGATTGAATCAAAGAAAAGGAAACAAATCGGCATTCAACCACGATGAACGATGAGGAATGACGACGAATATTAACTCCGGTGTATGAAACAGAATGGCGAAAATGACACCTTGCGGCAACTATGATCTCCGGGACGGAACATGGCGGAACGAGAGGAGCACCACGTGTTCTAGGGATAGAGAGTTCTATTTTTTCTGCTTGATGGATAAATAAACTATTGCATAGATCGGATTCGATGAACGACATGATAATAATCAATGGATAAGATCGGTAAACGATAAACAACAACGCTACATGATTGATCGGAATAACGGGATCATCGGGTATTGGAAAAACAGATTAGAATCGAGATTAATAGATGATGATTGATCTAACCTAAATGGAATAATAAATGGATTAGAACAAAGAGAATACACTGCATCTATTTAACAGGTTGATAGAAACAAAAGGGAGGAGAGGGGTTCTCACCGAGCGATGAGCAATGACAAACAAGATGATGCAACCGGTTGGAATCCAATAACAACTGCCGATGACGAAGAAACATGACATATGGGCTGAAGCTCTTTTCCTTTTTTTTCTGTGCTTACTGCTCTCTGAATTTTCTTCTCTGGAACAGGAGACGCAAGCAGGCAGAGGGGTGAGCAGGGCGGTGGGCTGGTGGCAGAGGCGGCTGGCCGGCTACAAGGCAGAAGGGAGAGGAGCGGTGGCCTCAGGCAGGTAAGGCGACGGGCTGGCGATAGGCGCTCGCGGCGGCACCTGGGCGACGGCGGCGGGCTGGCCGGCGGGGTGTGCAGCGGCGATGGTGGTGCTGCAGCGATGGCACGGGAAGAGGGGACGGCGCCGGTGGCGGCCGGGCTAGGCACGGAGGGAGAGAGGAGCAGGGGCGCAGGGGCCAGGCCAGAGGGAGGCACAGGGAGGAGAGGAGGAGGCGCTGCGGCAGGGGGCGGGGAGAATGGGGAGGCTGCGCAGGGAGAAGAAGAGGGAAGGCGCCAGGAGGGAAGAAAAGAAGCTGCGGGCAGGGAGAAGGAAAGCACAGGTAGCACCAGGAGAAAAAGAGGAAAGAGGGAGGAGGAAGAAAGGAAAGAGAGAGAAAAGGAAAGAGGGGAAAAAGAAAAGGAATGAGAGAAAAAAATGATTTTCCTGCAAAAATTCGAATTTGGACTTCTAAGAAGAAGAGGAAAGTTTTTAAAAGTTTGTAGTTTAAAACAAATTGAGGGATTTTGGATTTCAAAGAAGTAACTCATGAATATTTTAAAGAATATTCGATGATTCAGAAAATTGAGAAATTTCATATTCGCATCGAGATTTGAAATTCCGAATTTGAACACGAAATCATGGATTTGAATTTACTTCAGGATTTCAAACGAAAAGAGGATTTCCAAAGGGATTTTCATGGAATACAAACTGCAGATTGAAAAAGGCGATTTCAACTTCGCGAACAAAAATAGATAATTGATCTCTTTTGATTTACAACGGGAAAAGAAAGATGGTCGAGGACGAGGATTCGAACTCAGTCGGAAAGAGAAAGGGATTTAATTACTTTTACAATTAAAGTTATTCACTGAAATATCATTGATTTACTACTATTCTAGTTGCAAAATCCTTAATAAAAGCAAAACCTAAATTGTTTTGAGGCAGGAGAAATTTATTAAAAATTCCTCTAGCCGAATTTGACTTGGTTTTACATTATTTTTAATTGAAACAATTTCTCATATATTTTATTCAAACAACAATTCCATTGAAATATATTTTATTAATTTAACGTTAGACTTTGTGATGAAATGATATTGATCGTACCTTATTAATTCCTTTGCACCAAAAATTCTGGAAAATTTTTGGGACGCAATTTAGAGCAAGGAGAATTTTGGGGAAAATACTCCAGCTACGATTTGTTTTAAACGAAATTTTTAAGCCCGTATTTTAGCTTCGTTATTTATCGCTTTACAACTGAATTATTTTCTTGAAATTTATTTATTAATTTCTTTATTTTATTTTAACGCCTGACGAAAATCAGGACGTTACACAGACTCTGAGAAATGACTTGAAGCCATGAGATCCGAGCTTGAATCCATGTATAGCAATCAAGTTTGGAACTTAGTTGATTCACCCAATGGTGTAAAAACCATTGAGTGTAAATGGGGTTTTCAAGAAGAAGATAGACATAGATAGAAATATTCAAATCTATAAAGCATGATTGGTGGCAAAAGGCTTCAAGCAGATTCAAGGTATTGATTATGATGAAACCTTCTGACCCGTCGCAATGCTAAAGTCTATTCAGATCATTCTAACGATTGCTACATATTTTGATTATGAAATATAGCAGACGGATGTCAAAATAGCTTTTCTTAATGAAAATCTGAGTGAGGATGTGTACATGACACAACCAGTAGGTTTTATCGATCCACAATCAGCTAGAAAGGTATGCAAATTGTAGAAATCCATTTATGGATTGAAGCAGGCATCTCGGAGTTGGAATATTCGTTTTAATGATGTAATCAAAGGGTTTGGTTTCATCAAAAATGAAGAAGAGCCTTGTGTTTACAAGTAGATTAGTGGGAGCGCGCTTGTATTTCTGATCTTATATGTGGATGTCATATTATTGATCAGAAAAGATATACCTATACTAGAGTCTATTAAGTCTTCATTGAAAAATAGTTTTTCTACGACGGACTTAGGAGAAGGATCATATATTCTAGGTATCAAGATCTATAGAGATAGATCAAGGAAGCTAATTGGATTATGCCAGGATACATACATTGACAAGATGTTGAAGAGGTTCAACATACAGGACTCCAAGAAAGGTTTTTTGCCAATGTCACATGGTATAAATCTCAGCAAGACTCAGTGTCCGAGTAGACATGATGAGCGAGATAAGATGAATGGGATTCTATATGCTTTGGCAATTGGATCCATTATGTATGATATGCTGTGTACATGCCTAGATGTCTCGTATACTTTGAGCATAATGAGCAGATATCAATCTGGTCCAAGTGAGAGTCACTGGATAGCCGTAAAGAACATCTTAAAGTACTTGAGAAAGACTAAAGATGTTTAACTAGTTTATGGAGATGAGGAAGAGCTCGTTGTAAGTGGTTACACCGATGCAAGCTTCTAAACCGACAACGGTGACTACAAATCGCAATCTAGATTCGTTTTCTGCCTCAATGGTGGAGCAGTGAGCTGAAAGAGTTCTAAGCAAGAGATGGTAGCTGATTTTACAACAGAAGCCGAGTACATAACAGCTTCGAAAGCTGCAAAGAAAGCTCTTTGAATCAAAAAATTGTTTCTGAGCTTGGTGTGATGTCTAGTGCCTTAAGTCTGATAGACCTCTATTGCGATAATAGTGGTGCTATCGTGTAGGCCAAGGAGCCTAGGTCACACCAGAAGTCTAAACACATACTTCGGCGATATCATCTGATCCACTAGATAGTGGATAGGGGAGATATAAAGATATGCAAAGTGCAGACTGATCTGAATATAGCAGATCTGTTGACGAAGCCACTCTCGTAGCCCATGCATGAGGTGCATACTAGATCTATGGGTATTAGATATCTACATAGTTGACTCTAGTGCAAGTGGGAGATTGTTAGTATTATGCCCTAGAGACAACATAGAGATATTGTATATGGCATATTATGTTTATGAAATAAAGTTATTGTTCCTTAAAATAGATTATCATTATGGATCAACAAGTACATGACTTGTACATGAGACTCATAATGTGAATATTTCTAAATGATCCCTGATTGGTTTTAAGTCATATATGGAACATATATGACAGAGATCAGCATGTGTATTGATTGATGATCATGTCTCATTAATCATAGATATGAAGATACCAACTCAATAACATGTACGTATGTCAGAGAACATATATTGGATAGACCCACTATGAGACACTATTGAGATTCGATATGTCATCAGTTGGTCTCAGTAGTGTTTATGTAAAGTCCTTAGACCTAAGATCATCATGGTTCCCAATATACGTAGTAGCTTATTTTAAGTCTACCAAACACTACTCTATAACTAGGTAGTTATAAAAGTAGTACTCGGGTATGCTATGAAACATGTAGCGGGATGTGAGTGATCAAGATGGGATTTGCCCCTCCTTACGGGAGAGATATCTCTGGGCCCCTTGATGTAATATATTATGGAAGTGCATGGCCATGCCGTAGTGATTAAAGAGTTAATCACAAGTCATAATCTAATATAGAGATCGAGAGAGGATCGAGCTATTGATATGATGGCATAAATCTCACCTTGTGCTCGATCAATATCGTGAGGCAAAGGGACATGTACATATGGAATATTACAAGGTTTAGTCGATATAATCTTTACGTATACTTAGGTTAATATGCTTTGCTAGAGGCCACTGTTAATGGAGTATAGAAAGGGGTTTCCATATATTAACTAAGCTACACGTGAACCTACTATTGGGTTATGGGGAGGCTACGCTAGCGCTTAATTTCAAAAATTTACCCCGTTAGCCCAGGAACCATGCGTGCAATGGGATCTTGGATCGTTACCTTCTAACGCAAGACGCGCTAGTGCAGCGGAAGAAGATGTTGGGGAAGCGCGTCCTTGCTCAACTCTGTCCGTTCGTCGGTGATCCGGTGATGGAGATTACGCGATCCAGCGATCTCCACTCGACGAAGATGAGCACCGCTATTGGAGTAGTGCCTCCACGATATCCACACGTCCGTGGACAGGATCACATCACGCCGGCGTACTAGCACCACTCGCGAGATCCGGGAGATCGATCACAACCCTTGCAATCGAGGAGAGAAGAGAGGTGGCGGCTAGGGTTCTCAACAAGGAGCAACAGCAGCAATGGCAACAACCTTTTTCGTGCTAGCCCCTCCTCTCTTTATATAGTGCCCTGTCACGGGCCTTTAATCTGTATTAAAGCCTAACAGATCTAATCTGTTCGCTTGGACCGAAACTTCCGGTTCTGACCGGAACTTCCAAAAATAACCTTCTGTATCGAATTTATTTTGACCCAGAACATCCGGTCTAACCGGAACTTCTGGTTCGTCCAGGCAGGCCCAGAACTTCCGGTCCAACCAGAACTTCTGGCTCCTCCAGAAACCAAAACTAGGGCTGGCCCAGAACTTTCGGCCCTCAGCCAGAACTTCCGGTTTTCCCAGAATTCTCTTGAGCACAATTCCATCAATCTTCCACTTGCACAAGAGCCAATTCTTGCAAGCTTTAAAATCCAATCCCCTTAAGCGTGCGACCCGATAGATTCATATGCAAACGGCCACTACATGGAAACCCTTTCCGAATCGCCGATCAATAGCTGTACCTAGCAGCACATATTGACCCCCGAAAGCATACAAAGTCAAAATCATATATTCTGAACCTTGATGTACTCACGCATGTTGGACCGAAACTAGCGACCAGAGGGGGGGGTAATTGGGCGCAAATAAAATTCACAGCGGAAAACCGAACACCTGAAATTTAAGTATTGGACTTGCAAGTGACTTGGGAGAAATCAGTTCAAGACTAGATAATAAAGTCACACCTGGCAATCCGATACAAATCTTTCAGGATAAAAACTTCCTCAATCTCAAGTATCCAACTCGCGAGTGATTAGATGAGACAAGGCAAACGCCTGTGCTAATGTTGTTCACTCATAAAGCGAGTCTATGCCATCCTCGAAAAAT
>KE373323.1:691422-708141 GCA_000418225.1 Zizania latifolia | reverse complement strand
ACATTCTGGATAGGCACACTTTAATTCAAAATGTCTCACCATACATGAGGGATGGCAACCCTTTATATAGGCCTAGGGACTAAAGGAAAAGACCACTATACCCCTAGGGTTTCATCCACTCATACACACATGTCCAAGGGGCAAACATGGAAAACATCCAGAATAAATGGAAAACATCCCCGAATATTTTTTATTCGGCGTCGCACTTTGTGTGACCATTACGACACCGTCAACTCACACGGTAAACACACTTTTCCGTTGGGGGTTGACGGTTTTGAGCCGAAGCCATCAAAGCGTTCACCGCCTTCGACCGTGCCCATCCGTGTACCTGAGTCGCACGCGAACTCCATCACGGTCAAGTCTCTTCATCTCTTTTCTTCATCACACCTTCTTTCCCCGTTGACAATCACTCATCATCTCCATGGAATACACCATGGCTCCTCAACGCACCAATCCCTTTACCACACGATATCAGTCAAGCTCAAGGCGAGATTCGTGCCACCCTTGTTGATAGCTCAACACTTCACTCGATCAAGTAGTGGATTTAATCATGATCAACTCTTTGATCATAGTGGCATGGCCATGCACTTTCTAATCCGACTATCTCGAGAGGCCCAGAGACGTCTCTCCCGTTATGTAGGAGGGGTAAATTCCATCTTGACCGCTCACATCCCACGACATGTTTCGTGACACACCCGAAAGCAACCTCTATAACTACCCTGTTATGGAATAGCGTTTGGAAACCCCTAAGTGTGCTACTACACATTCTAGAATCAATGATGATCTCAGGTCTAAGCATTCTGCAGGTACACCATTTGAGATGATAACTGATGGCACTTTTAAAATAACAATCTCAGCAGTACCTCAAGGTGGGTCTATCCAACTCTATGTTCACTAACATGAGTCCACATCACTGATTTGACATCTTTATGTCTATGATTTATGAAACATGATCATCAATCAGAAAGATGTCCTAATCTATAAATCATCACTGTCCCACATGATGATACGAGATTAGGAATCGTTTAGAACAACATCGTAACACAAAGAGTCTCACAAACAAGTCATCAACTTGCTGATCAATGTAAAAGATATTTATTCAAGGAACAAGATAACAAATTATCCAAATGTACATCAGCATAGGCAAGGCACTTTCTCTCACATACACTTGACTCACTCACGCAAGTATCTAATACCCATAGAGCTCAAGTGCACCTCATGCCTAGGCTGTGAGAGAGGCTTCGTCAACGGATTGGCTATGTTTAAATCCGTGTGCTCATTGCATATCTTCACATCACCTCTATCTATAATCTTACGGATCAGGTGATAGCGCCGCAGTATGTGCTTGGACTTCTGGTGAGACCTAGGCTCCTTGGCTTGTGCAATGACACCACTATTATCACAATAGAGGTCCACTAGACTGGACGCACTAGGGACAACACCCAGCTCAGAAACAGACTTTCTGATCCAAACTGCCTTCTTCATAGCTTCCGTAGCTGCAATATACTCGGCTTTTGTTATTGAATCTGCAACCGTTTCTTGCTTAGAACTCTTTTAACTCACTGCGCCTCCATTGAGGTAGAACACAAATCCAAACTTTTTCTCAACGAAGACTTGACAGCATCTAACATAGGAATATCATTTCCGATCAACAATATGTTATCTATATATAAGATCAGAAACACAAGTGAGCTCTCACTAGCCCTCTTGTAAACACAAGGCTCTTCTTCATTCTTGATAAAGCCAAACCCTTTGACTACCTCATCAAAATGAAGATTCTAACTCCGAGAAGCCTGCTTCAGCCCATAAATGGACCTTTGCAGCTTGCAAACTTTCCCAGCACTCTCTGGATCATCAAGACCTTCAGGCTGTGTCATGTACACATCCTCACTTAGGTTTCCATTAAGGAAAGCCGTCTTGACATCCATTTGCCAAATCTCATAGTCATAAAATGCGACAACTGCTAGGATGATTCGGATAGACTTTAGCATAGCGACGGACGAAAACGTTTCATCATAATCAATACCTTGAATCTGCCTGAAACCTTTTGCCACCAATCGTGCCTTATAGATGTGAACATTTCCATCAACGTCTATCTTTTTCTTAAAAATCCATTTACACTCGATAGTTTTTACACCATCAGATGGATCGACCAAGTTCCAAACTTGATTTTCTCGCATGGATTCTAACTCGGATCTTATGGCTCCAAGCCATTTCTCAGAGTCTGGTCCCATCACTGCTTTCGAATAGGTCTTAGGTTCATCATTATCCAACAATAATATGTCGCACTGCCTAGTGGTTAAAAATGCTAACCGCTCGGGCGTACGACTCAACCTCTCTGACCGACGTGGGGCTGGTGTCTCGATAACAGGCTCTATGGGTATTAGATACTTGCGTGAGTGAGCCAAGTGTATGTGAGAGAGATTGTCTTGTCTATGCTGATGTACATTTAGATAATTGGTTATCTTGTTTCTTGAATAAATATCTTTTACATTGATCAGCAAGTTGATGACTTGTTTGTGAGACTCTTTGTGTTACGATATTGTTCTAAACGATTCCTAATCTCGTATCGTCATGTGGGACAGTGATGATTTATAGATTAGTACATCTGTTTGATTGATGATCATATTTCACAGATCATAGACATAGAGATGTCAAATCAGTGATGTGGACTCATGTTAGTAAACATGGAGTTGGATAGACCCACCTTAAGATACTGCTGAGATTGTTATTTTAAAAGTGACATCAGTTGTCATCTTAAATGATGTATCTGCAGAATAATTAGACCTAAGATCGTCATTGATTCCAGAATGTGTAGTAGCATACTTAGGGGCTTCCAAACGCTATTCCATAATAGGGTAGTTATAAAGGTTGCTTTTGGGTGTGTCACGAAACATGTCATGGGATATGAGCGGTCAAGATGAAATTTACCCCTCCTACATAATGGGAGAGACGTCTTTGGGCCCTCGAGGAAGTCGGATTGGAAAGTGCATGGTCATGCCACTATGATCAAAGAATTGATCATGATTAAATCCACTACTTGATCGAGTGAAGTGTCGAGCTATCAACAAGGGTGGCACGAATCTCGACTTGAGCTTGACTAATGTCGTGTGGTAAAGGGATTGGTGCCTTGATATACTCACGCACCAATCACTTTACCACACAACATCAGTCAAGCTCAAGGCGAGATTCGTGCCACCCTTGTGATAGCTCGACACTTCACTCAATAAAGTAGTGGATTCATCATGATTAACTCGTTATTTAGGAGGGGTAAATTCCATCTTGATCGCTCACATTGCACGACATGTTTCATAACATACCCGAAAGCAATCTTTTTAACTACCCAGTTATGGAATAGCGTTTAGAAGCCCCTGAGTATATTACTACACATTCTAGAATCAATGACGATCTCAAGACAAAGGATTCTGCAGATACACCATTTGAGATGATAACTGATGGCACATCAAGAATAACAATCTTAATAGTATCTCAAGGTGGGGCTATCCAACACCATGTTCTCTAACATGTGTCCACTTCACTGATTTGATATCTCCATATCTATGATCTGTGAAACATGATCATCAATCAGTCAAATGTGCTAATCTATAAATCATCACTGTCCCACATGATGATATGAGATTAGGGATCGTTTAGAATAACATCATGATAAAACAAAGAGTTTCACAAATAAGTCACATACTTGCTGATCAATGTAAAAGATAATTATTTAAGGAACAAGATAACCAATTATCTAAAATACATCAGCATAGACAAGACTCCTTCTCTCACATACACTAGACTCTATCACACAAGTATCTAATATCCATAGAGCTCAAGTGCACCTCGTGCTTGGGCTGTGAGAGAGGTTTCGTCAACGGATCAACAATGTTCGAATCCGTGTGCACCTTGCATATATATCTTTACATCACATCCATCTATGATCTAACAGATGAGGTGATAGCACTACAGTATGTGCTTGGACTTCTGGTGCGACCTAGGCTCCTTGGCTTGCATAATGGCACCACTATTATCATAATAGAGGTCCACTGGACTGGACGCACTAGGGATAATACCCAGCTCAGAAACAAATTTTCTGATCCAAACAGCCTCTTTTGTAGCTTCAGAAACTGCTATGTACTCAGCCTCCATTGTTGAATCTACAACTGTTTCTTTCTTGGAACTTTTCTAACTCACCGACCTCTATTAAGGCTAAACACAAATCCAGATTGCGATCTTGAATCATTCTTATCAGTTTGGAAGCTAGCGTCAGTGTAACCGTTTACAACGAGCTCCTCCGCACCTCCGTAGACTAAGATATATCCTTAGTTCTTCTCAAGTACTTGAGGATATTCTTTACCATTGTCTAGTGACGTTCACCCGGGTTTGATTGGTATCTGCTCATAACATTTGGAGCATAGAAAATATCTGAGCATGTACAAAGCATGGCATACATGATGGACCCGATTGTAGAAGCATACGGGATCACACTCATCTTCTCTAGCTCATGACGTGTCGAAGGACACTGACTCTTACTAAGCGTAACACCATGTGATATTGGCAAGAAACCTTTCTTGGAATCCTACACATTGAACCATTTTAATACCTTGTCAATGTACATGCTTTGGCTTATCCAATTAGCCTTCTCGATCTATCTTTATAGATCTTTATGCCAAATATGTACGCTACCTCTTTAAGATCTTTCATTGAGAAACTTTTTCGCAACGAAGATTCAACGGCATCGAGCATTGGAATATCATTTCTAATCAACAATATGTCATCTACATATAAGACCAGAAATATAAGTGTGCTCCCACTTACCTTTTTATAAATACAAGGCTCTTCTTCATCTTGATAAAACCAAACCCTTTGATCACTTCATCAAAACGAAGATTCCAACTCCGAGAAGCTTGCTTCAGCTCGCAAATTTTCCTAGCATTTTTCGGATCGATAAAACCTTCAGGCTATGTCATGTACACATCCTTGCTTAGGTTTTCATTAAGAAAAGTCGTTTTGACATCCATTTGCCATATCTCATAGTCATAATATACAGCAATTGCTAGGATGATCCAGATAGACTTTAGCATTGTGACGGGCGAAAATGTTTCATCATAATCAACGCCTTGAATTTGCTTGAAACCTTTCGCCACCAATCGTACCTTATAGATATAAACATTTCCATCAACGTCTATATTTTTCTTAAAAATTCATTTACACTCGATAGTTTTGACACCATCAGGTGGATCGACCAAGTTCTAAACTTGATTCTCTCGCATGGATTCTAACTCGGATCTTATGGCTCCAAGCTATTTCTCAAAGTCTAGTCCCATCACTGCTTTTGAGTAGGTCTTAGGTTCATCATTGTCCAATAATAATATATCGTGCTGCCCCGTGGTTAAAAACGTAAACCTCTCGGATGCACGACCAACCCTTTCAGACTGACGTGGGGCTGGTGTCTCGACAACAGGTTCTGCAACATCTTGCCTATCGAGTTGTGGTTCAATAGTAACTAAAACACTTTTGAGTGGTTCCTGAACTTCTTCGAGTCGCACCATGCTCTCACTAACTCCTTTCGAGAAAAACTATTTCTCAAGAAAGACACAATTCCGGACGACAAGCACTTTATCTTCTTCCCCGTTATAGAAATAATATCCTTTGGTTTCCCTAGGATACCCCATAAAGAAGCATTTATCAGATTTGGGAGTGAGCTTATCTGACGTCAAACGTTTTACATAGGTCTCACAACCCCATATCTTTGGAAAAGACAACCCGAGACGCTTCCCAGTCCATATCTCATATGACGTCCTCTCTACAGATTTAGATGGAACACTGTTTAATATGAAAGCGGCAGTTTCTAGAGCGTATCCCCAGAAGGACACTGGAAGATCAGATTGACTCATCATCGATCGAATCATATCTAACAAAGTTCGGTTCCTCCGCTTGGACACCCCATTCCATTGAGGCGTGCCCGATTGAGTCAGCTATGGAACAATTCCACATTGCTTTAGATGATCATTAAACTCATGGCTCAAATATTCACCTCCACGATCCGATCATAGAAATTTAATTGTCTTGCTTATATGATTTTGTACCTCATTCTAGAACTCCTTGAACTTTTCAACGGATTCTGACTTATGCCTCATTAAGTAGATATAACCAAATCTACTAAAGTCATCGGTAAAAGTAATGAAGTACTGAAAACCACCTCTAGCTGTAGAACTCATTGGTCCACTTATATCTATATGTACAAGGGCCAATAATTCATTTGCCCTCTCACTTTGACCAGTGAAAGGCGTCTTAGTTATTTTGCCAAGTAAACAAGACTCGCATGTGTCAAATGATTCGAAATCAAATAACTCTAGAAGACCATCTTTATAGAGCTTCTGCATGCGCTTCTCATTTATATGACCTAAACGATAATGCTAAATAAAAGTGGGATTCAAATCATTAAGCTAAGGCTTCTTTGTATTAATGTTATAAACATTTATATCCCCAAGATTTAGAATATATAATCCATTCAACAATGGATAAGTACCATAGAGCATACCATTCAAAAATATCGAATAACACTTATTCTTTATTATGAATTCATAACCATCTTCCTCCAAACATGATGAAGAGATAAAGTTTCTGTCTAAGGCAGGAATGTAATAACAATTATTCAATTTTAAAACTAATCCTGAGGGTAGCGATAAGGAATAAACACCGATGGCCAACGCAGCAACTTTTGCCCCGTTGTCGACGCGGACATCCAACTCGCCTCTTACACACTTCCTTGTCTTATTCAGTCCCTGTAACGATTTGCAAGTGTGAATCATTGATCCGATATCAAATACACATGATGTCGTTGCGTAAGAACAACAGTATACCAAGGGGGTACCCGCAGTAAAGTTTTGGTTAGGCTTCGGGGAGTTCTGTGGATGAATCTCGATGGTTATCTCAGTCTATGAGATAGATAGTGTTTTTAGACAGGTTCAGGCCTCCAGGAGGATAATAACCCTACTCCTGTATGTGTAATCTGGGCTTAAGGGCTGGAAATGGCCTTAAGCGTATCCACCAAAAAATGTCTTTTTCTAGACTGAAGAAATCCTCCTTCTAATAGGCTCCCCTGATCCCTTTATATATGAGAGAGATCAAGGGTTACAATTTCTAATTAATGTGCCCCACTAATGACCAATTATGAGGGAAAACGGTCAGTTCGTGGGTGATAACTCTAGGCATTATCAGCTGTATTGATTAGACGATTACTCATCGTGGGGTTTAATGGAGTGGCCTGACATTTAATGGCGACCGTCCGAGTGCTGGCAGTCGGGGAGCCTCCCGAGTGCTAGACTCAGGGAGTCTTTAGATTCTCGACTGCTACCTGGCTGTTTGATAAATCCGACCGTTGGCTGGCCGTCTTTAATGCTGTGTCTGTTGACCACTCCTCTACTCGGTCATCACAAACCCACTCGGGAGGTAACCCGGGATCATATCCCCGACAGCAGCTCCTGAGTTCTTTGCGGTATGTAGATGAAGTCGAGAAGCCGGAAAGGGCTCCAGATTTTATCTTTGGCGAATTTTTTCCGGTATATGCACCGCTCAGGTGCACCTGCCGGGTGTAACCCCTGAGCCTAGAGTTTCTTAAATAAAATAAGCCTAAAGTAGAAGTCTTACTTTCCTTCTTCTTCTTGAGTTCTTCTAAGTACAACTTGCAGTTCCTTCGCCAATGACCAATCTTATGGCAGTGATGGCAAGTGTCTGAAGTAGCAGGGCCAACCTTAGACTTTTCAATAGGTTCAGGCTTAGAGCTCGAGATCTCATCTGATGCTTTACCCTTGCTCTTGCATTTTCTCTTCTTGCTATCCTTTAGAACAATCATCACATGACTAGAGCTTTTCTTAATGCTTTTCTCAGCAGTCTTTAGCATCCCATGTAATTTAGCCATGCTTTTCACTATGTTGTTTATATGAAAGTTCAAGATGAACGGCTCACAGGGAGCGACTGGAGAATCACATCCATAGCCAACTCTTGGCCAAGAGAAAAACCAAATTTTTTCAGGCTCTCAATATAACTAATCATCTTGATCATATGAGGACTGACTTGGCTTCCTTCTGCCAACCTGCACGTAAACAAAGACTTTGAGGTGTTGTACCTCTCGGCCCGTGCTTGGTTCTCAAACATGCCTTTGAGTCCCACGATCATATCGTAGACATCCCTGTTCTCATATTGCTTCTAAAGCTCAGAGGACATACAGGCAAACATGAGACAGCTAACATCAATTGAATCATTGGCGTGCTTCTCATAAACCCTTCGATCCGTGGCAGATGCATTATCAGCTGGTTCATCAGGATGGGGCTCCTCTAGAACATATTCTCTTTTCTCTTGTTTGAGAACAATTCTCAAGTTTCTATGCCAATCAATAAAGTTTGTTCCAGAAAGTTTTTTCCTTTTAAGAATCGATCGCAAATTAAAACTGAAAGTGTTACTAGCAGTAGATGCCATGATCTATAACAAAAATATAAGTTTTAGCACTATGCTATGTGAATCTTCTATCAAATAAAAGATGCTCCACTACATGCTATACAATCGTTTTTCCTCTTACGATATGTAGTGGGACAAGATCCATATTCAACTAACTTCTAGTGAGCTTTGACATCACTGCTAGAAAATTAGTGACATAGGTAAGCAACACTTTGTGAATCATATCTCTATGTGACTCTTGTTCATTGGGGTGGAATCCAATGCCTCATTACCCAACACCATGCCCCAAAGCCCAAAACCGTTTTGATAGCTTTGTTAAGCAAACCAATACTATGCTTGTAGATGTCCGACATTCACCCTAACTGATTAAGATAAAAGATGGCACCCTGCTTTGGCAGACCTACCATGCAATGATCAAAACCTTTGTAGATACAGCTATTGGAAAGGGCATCAATGACTCTTAATTTTTTGAGGGAAACTATTCTAGCCTACTGCATACAAATTTTTTGTAGACCTACCATGCAACGATGCCTACTGCATACAAAATATGAAAGAATAGTATGACAGGAATATAAGTAAATATCACAAACAATCATATTAACCGTGACATAGTATGGCCCTTCTCACATGGTGATCTCCATCTCCATAGTTCCTGACGTTTGGGTCATCACGCTTCAGGCCTCCATGATCTTGTATCAGTCTATTACATCTAATAGCACTATACAAATTATATGAGAAGAAGCATCACTTGTTAACACGTAGGTCATACAACAATAGAACAGCATTGGGCTGTAATTAACCATGACACGCAGGCCATGAAAATTACACACATGCATCACATACATCACAAGGCCATACCAGTCACAACATTCTCTGTAAAAACGACTGAAAAATACATCACAAGTTAAGCGTAGAATCTATGCGTGATTGAAAAACAGACCCGAAACTTCTGGCTTAAAGCCCAGAACTTCCGGTCGAAGCCCGAAACTTCTGGCTTAAAGCCCGGAACTTTCGAAATCACCCTTCTGTATTGAATTTATTTTAGCCCGGAACTTTTGGGTCAAACTCGGAACTTCCAAAAATAACCTTCTGTACGAAGATTATTTTGGCCCGGAAGTTCCGGCTAGAGCCCGGAACTTCCGAAAATCCGATGCAAGAATAATAGATCTAATCTATTTCCACCACATATCACTAATATGTGTATGATCTAGATCAAACACTACGCACGTAGACTCTGATACCACTGTTGGGTAACGGGTAGGCTACGCTAGCATAAGACAAAACTTTTTCTACCCCGTTCAACCTAGGAACCATACGAGTAATAGGATCATGCATCGTTACCTCTAGTCGCGAGACGCGCTAGGGCAGCAGAAGAAGAGTTGGGAAAGTGCGTCCTCGATCAACTCCGCCTGGCTCCGTCCAATCGTCTATGGCGAAGACGATGCAGCCTTGCGATCCTCACGTCGAGATGATCAGCGCCGTAATTACAGCGGCACCTCTACGGTATCCACATGTACAGGGACGGGATCACCTCACGCTGGTATGCTAGTACCACGCACGAGGTTAGAGGAGATACGGCCACAGCAGGTGCAGCCAGGAGAGAGGTGGCGACTAGGGTTAGAGAGGTCCAACAACAACAACCTTTTGCACCCTAACCTCTCCTCTCCTTATATAGAGCCCACTGATGGACCTTTAATCAACATTAAAGCCTACTAGATCTAATCTACACGCTCAGCCTAGAAGTTCCGACCGAGGCTCGGAACTTCCAAAAATAATATTCTATATCAAATTTATTTCGATTCGAAAGTTCTGGTCCAACAGGAACTTCCGAAAACAACATTTTGTATCAAATTTATTTCGGCCCAAAAGTTCCGGCCGAAGCCCAGAACTTCCGATTCGTCTAGAACTCACCTCTAGAGTAGGCCCAGAAGTTCCAGTCCAACCAGAACTTCTGGTTCCTCCAGAACTCGCCACCAGGGTAGGCCCAGAACTTTCGATTCCTCCAGAACTTGTCTCTAGGGCATATTACCATCAAGAATCACCACCGCAACATTAGGCGCGACCACTGCGTACAGGCGTCGCTTCGATCATCACGCCCGCTACAATCGAGCTAACGCGATGGTTCCACCTCTCTGTCTACGCCCGACGTCTATGACTGGCCCAATCATAGTAGAGATGTCTGCATGTCCCCTAAGCTGCAACACATTAATTTTGCACAGAGAAGACCAAAAAGCAACTTTTTGCATTGGCCCCAAGTGCGCCCGACGGAGCTCATGGCGTTTATGTTCCTCAAAAGCTCAGGGGCTCCTATGCTCGAGGCCTCGCATGCTCGGGTGCTCGTGGCTTGAGGATTAAACACTAGAGGGATGAGCCTCAGGGGCTCGAGGTCGGTTGTGCCTGAGACCGCGACAGCTCAGAACCTTGACAACTGACCTCTTCGAGCAAACTCTGCCCAAACATCAGCATAAGGTTTACATCGATGCCCGATGGGTTTCAAAGGATTATCAAGACCAAGGCTTCAAAAAGGCCTTGGCTGTAGATAGTTTTTTGAACCTCAAGCCAAATATTTCATTTAACTCGAGGCTCGAGGGCTACACCATGTGAGTACACCTATATGGTGCACGTCACACAAAGAAGAAGATTAAAGCTTTCTCAAGATCACCAGATTTTAGCAGAGTACAAAAACTCAGGTTAGAAGATGAGCTCCTCCTAGCTTGATCAGCCAAAGACCTTCAACCAAGCTACGAAGAGCTCGAGAGTTGCTGTCGGGGATATGACCCCCGGTACCCCATGATGGGCTTATCAGTCCAGACCGAGAGCAGGCCAAGTACAACATTAGAGTCCGGTATAGCCCATAAAGGGGATTTGGTCCCCATAAGAAAGATTAAGTCTTTATTTAGGAACCGAATCCTGGATCTGGTATGAAGAGATATGTTTATACCAGAATTCTTGTAATTAGAGAATTAGTGATTGAGTTTGGTATGTAATCTTAGGTATCAGAGAGACCGACTCGGGATAGAGTCCTAGGTCATCAAGCTCGCTCCTTGACTATATAAAGGGGGTGAGGCACCCTAGAGACATCGAATCATCTAATCTCAATTACTTAGGTTGATAGCTCTCAAGCTCATTGCTTTGTAAGCTTAGACACCATATAATACAGTGAAACACTAGACGTAGGGCTATTATCCCTCAGGTGGCCTGAACTAATATAAATCTTGGCTCTTGTTTCCTAGAGTTGACCATCGGGTTTGAAGGCGCTGCGCTTCCCTTACACATCTAATCACCACCTCGGGTAGCCCCTTAGGTGGACTGCTCGGTGATTCATCGACACTCCCTAAGATGGCATTGTAGGTGTACGGGGAGTCGACTATGTCAAATGTAATCTCCTCCATTCTTCTGAAATTGCCTTCGTCGAAGGTGACTAGGAGGTCAATTTGTCCGGCTGCTTCGAGGGGTGGCCCGTTGAACCCCTACAGGGGCCTTGCGACGGGAAGAAGATGCCTTCAATGAATGCATAGTTGGTCGAAGGCGCTGGTGAAAATTATGGTAGTGTTTGGTTGCTTATATCAAGTTGAACCTATATGGGATGGTTCACCTGGATGAGATGGTCCTAGATGGGATGGTACAAGTAGAGTGTTTGATTACTTATATGAGATAATACATGATTTTATTTGGTTGTTGTATGACATGGTACAGGATGATACAAGTTTATGTTTAGTTGGTTGAATGGGATGGAGTATAGTCACTCCTCCTAATAGGTGGTAGCTTTACCTCCATCTTTCAAGTAATAACATGACAAAACAAGATATCAATTGCATGCTAGTACTCTTTTAATCACACACTGTATGAATAGCCAATTAAAATGATATTTACCGAACTAATAACCCACTTTAGCTTCTAAAACCAGCACTGTTGGCAAGTGAAACTGCAAGTAGGACCTCAATATTCAGAAAACCAGAATACATGTTCCTCACTTTCACAACATTGGTGGACATAAAGCCACCATACATGAGGTTGCATATGCTACTGCAACAGTAATAAGCATCACATTTTTCTTCTATTACGCTTCTTATTGTCCATCTACATGACCCAAAGGATTACAAAATATGCTTAAATATTCCAGGGACAAAAAATAAATAGATCAAATACTCCTATTCTCTTCTAGCATGCATAGAAACTATGTTCATTAGCAGTGCTCTAGAACAATAGTTCCTTCGGTAAAAAAACTCAAAATTGTAAATAACGTGTATACGTCAGGATAGATATAAACTCAAAATAAGAGTACATATCCTTTGGTCTAGACCAATATTAAAAGCATCGCTATAGCATTAATCAATGACTACATGGATAGATACTCAAGAATATTGATTTTCAGTAGATGCATGCTGATTTTCATAAAAGACAGCACAAGATGTTCATATTATTTCAGATCCATACCTTACTTCGGGGGAGAACGAAATAAAACACTAATTGCAAAGAAATCTTGTTCCTATAGCATGAAAAAAGATAGGATCCTTGCTGATTTTCTTGACAAAAGGGAAGGGAAGGGGAGAGCAGGTGTCAAATCTAATGTAAGAACAAAGGAGGAGCTAGATTAATCACTCTACGCCATCTGCACTAGGTTGAACACCATCATCTATCAGAAAAAAATCATGCAATAGCAGGGGAGGGAGAGGAGAGGAGAGGTCCTTGCTAGTGCAGGAGCAGGCCAGCGCCAGGAGAGCAAGAAACACGCAGGAGAGGAGTGGTGGCAAAGGAGAGAGGACCGGCACAGGAGAGGAGGGGTGGTGCCCGGAGAGAGCAGGACCATGCCTAGAGGGGCGGTGCCCGGAGCTGAATGGGCGATGAAAGGAAGACTTTGAAGCCCTCCGCTCATGCTTGGACGGATTCATCCACTCGTTTTGGCTACACCACGCCATACATGATCAGATGGGAATATTCTGGGAATCAATATCATCCCATATAGGACGAGACCATTCCATTCAATTAACCAAATGCGTTGAACGCCTCAAATTTAGGATGAATTGGTATAGGGATGAGTTGGTACAAGCAACCAGACACTACCTATATCCATGGAACTCCCTCCGACGAAAAGAATCCGGTGCACCTCGGTGCTCGCGATGTCGGTGGTCACAACGAGGGGGTTGGCGTGTGGGAACTTGATGCCGACAATGTCTTTGGTCGAGAAGGTGATGGGTATATGCACCCAATCCGGTATGGCAAAAGCTGAAGCCGAAGTCCCTATGTGCCCTACTTCATGGGCATACTCATGTCTTTATCTTTTGGACATGTTCCCAAGGGCCCCCCTCCGGAGATGGGGAGTACTACTCTTTTGATGGACTCGAGAGCATTTTCCACCTTGGGGGTGGCATTACATATTTGCTCGAGGGCCCAGCTTGATCCACGCGCCTCACCGCTTGGATGGCCGGGGCTATTTCGATGGAGCACTCTGAAGTCCCTCGTCCGGCCATCCTCTCGAGGTAGTCTCTGTGCAAGGCTAGGATGGCCTTGTAGGAGTCTGTGTTATGGCTTTAATTCATGCCATGGACATTATAAAAAAAAGCCTTGATTCAGGGTGGGGGCCGTTTGGTGGCTTCGCTCCGCTTCCCCGGCCCCGTCCTTGATCTTTCTGAAGCTTCGAAGGGTGGGGCCCACTGATAGTCAGCACTTCGTTCCTAAAAGACTTCTTATTTTTCTTGGCCTCGAGGGCCTTGGGCTCTGAGTACATCGGCTTCAAGGGGCTCGAGGCTCGTACTTAAGGGGCCAGCACCGAGATAGTGGCGGCCCTTCTTTGAAGTTGGCCCTCCTCGGATCGAGCGTGCTCCTCAAAATATTTCATGAGCTGGGCCAGAGAGGTTATGGGCTTCTAGAAGAGCTTGTCGAGGAGTCTAGGGTGTGTGATGCCCTCATGGGCGGTGTCTACCACGGATGATGTTGACAGTCCTTTGATCTAGGATTTGGTGTAAGTAAACCTCAAGATGTATTAGCGAAGGGTCTTCCCTGGTTGCCGCTTCACTTGAAACAGACTTCCTATGGACATCGGGGGCACGTAAGTCCCTTGAATGTTCCTTGTAAACTTCTTGTGAAGGTGCTCCCAAGATCGCACGGAGCCTGGTCTGAGCGACTAGAACCATCGAAGCGCGATGCCTTTGAGTGCTAGTGGAAAGCATTTGGCCATAGTACCTCTTTCGCCTCCACTCGTTTCAATGGCGAGGGCATATGAGTGGGTGAACTCATTAGGATCTGAGTCCCCGCTGTACTTCGGTAGCTTCACGGCCCAGAACTTCGGGTGAAAGCATACCATATGTAGGTTAGGATGGACGGGTGACCGCTCGTTGAAGGATGCATTTAGCCTTCGCTCTTGAGGCTCTTGGTCTTCGTGCTCGCTTATTGTGGCGATGGTGGGCCCCTGGGGCTCTCTAGAGTCCTCGGGGGTGAGAGCTTGATCTGCTGCATTTTGATGCCATCGCATTACTTCAGTACGTAGGCTTGCTAGCTTGGAGATCTGGGGATCTTCAAGGCCTCCCCTTTCTCTGGAGGATTCTAGGTCATGTGATCCGGGGGTGCAGTTTGGAGTACTATGCGTGGTGGCCAGAGTGACTTGGGGCAGCACCAGAGGATCTTCGGTCACCTGAGATTGGAGTTCGGGAGGCTGGGCAACTTCAAGGGGCCCTCGAAGATTCACCTCGGGGAGCGTGGAGGCTTCGGGGAGCACCGCTGCTCCGAAGGTGGCTTCGGGAAGTACCATACCGGCTGGATTCAAAGTGTTGGCGTCCAGCGAAGGGTCCCCGTAGCGTGAAGTCGGTCGGGGGACCCTGTTGGACTTCCTTATGGCGGTCAAAGCGTCTCTTGCTTTCTTTGAAGGCATACCCGAAGTGTGTACCGGGTGTATGTGGTGGAGAGGCTATTTAGAACTTAGGATCCCCACGGACGACGCCAACTATTGGTGTAATTATTAATTAACCACATGTTTGAATAGTCTCGAAGGGCTAAGCTTGCGAAGGGCGTAGATTCTAGTTCAGGCCTCCGAACAGGATAATAGCCCTACGTCCAGTGAGTTGTTTAAGATGAGAATAACAAGTATTCGATCCCCCCACTCCTTGCAAAGGGGTGGGTATTTATAGACAGAGTGTAATAGAATAATACTAAGTTACCATTTACTTATAACCAACATGTAACAGCATTGTATATAAAATTACATAGGAGCATCATGGTAACATGCCGTATGAACACTAAAAAGTACATATCTTGTCGGAAGGGACTGGAGCCCCTAGTTTCGGTCCTCTACTCGAAGCAGTTATGGACCCCCGAATACGGCGGCGAGCCCTGCTTCGCTACCTAGAGTTGGTGCTAGGGCCCCGAAGCTTCTTCAGTGCCTAGACTTCAATTCGAAGGGTACTTCGAACCTAGTCTTGGGTTTAGACAACCTTAGTAAGTACATTAGGAGTAATTTCCCCCAACATGTAGGTATCATGTAAGCAATAAATACCAAAGCCATCTAGAATAGTTCGATACAGCTTCAAAAAATGAGCCCGTTTGGTTGGCTGTATTGCATGAAGTCGTCCAGGATAGGTTAGTTCAGATTCTCAGAATATTCCTTCTAGATGCTGAACCATTTCGTGTGGCAAAAACAAGCGAACGACGCCGTCCAGGTTCTATTAACTACGTTAATTCTCATTGATTAGTTAAAATTAGTGGTTATTAAACATTTTTTTAGCTAAAAATTAATTATAATTAGATGTTATTAGCCATAACTAATTATTATTATGGATATTTTGTGATGAATAGTGATAGCATAAGTTATCATTAACGATAATTACTAAAGATTAATACTAATTAGCATAGTTTATTGGTAGTTACAAACATAAAAAATATTATTACAAAAAATTAATTAGATATACATAGATATAATATATACTTTCTGTCGACGGGTCGTCGAGCAGCCCTCCTCGGGGGGTGCCCGTGGAGGTGAATTGTAATGTAGGGAAGCGCTGCACTCAAGACCTCGATGGTTGCCGAGCCCGTGAGAATAGGACTGGCCAAGAGACAAGAAGATTTAGAGTGGTTCGGCCCCCCGATAGGGTAATGAGCCTACGTCCACTGTGAGTTTGGTGGGGTGTTTCATTAGTCAGGAAGACGATTACAATGTTAGGATTACAAGAGCTAGGGCTCCAGAAAGTAGTGGGTTGCTCTTCTTCTTCTTGGTGGAAGAAGATGTGAGCGTGTGTGCGCGGGTTTGCTTGGAGATGTTGTGAAAGA
>KE373323.1:664164-678641 GCA_000418225.1 Zizania latifolia | reverse complement strand
AATAGCCAGAAATGAGGTCCGTAGACTATCCGGGGGTATATCCCCCACACTTTCTAAGTAATCAAACATATGTGTGTACCATCTCGTACATCCAACCAAACACATTTATGTATCATCTCATACATCCCACCAAACAATATACTTATACTATCTTATCTAGGATCATTTTATCCTGAATCAATCTATCTAGAACGATTCCATACCGTTTGACTTTATTCAATCAACCAAACACTACCTTAAATAATCTTAGTAAGTACATCGGGAGTAATTTTCCCCTAACATGTAGGTATTGTATAAGCAATAAATACCACTATTATATGTCATTATATATATATAAACACCTATAAAACCAATATTATTTAAACCATTTGATATATTTAAAGGAATAAAATATTTGGTTTTATAGGTTTATAGTTTAAAAGTCAAAGTCAAGTAGTTGTGATACTTTTGTTTAACTACTTAAAAAGGGTCAAAACAGCGTGCGAATGGCGAACCTGACCAGGCCTCCCTTCCCCACCGGCTCCGATCGAGAGGCGAAGCGCAGAAAACAACAAGCAAATCCCCATCCGAACTACCCAAATCCAAAGCCCCAAGTCAGATGATCTTTCCTGCCACCTCCACCTTCTCCTCCACCACTTCGCCCGCCTGCGCTTCCACCCGCTTCTCCGTCTCCGCGCGCGCCGGCCGGTTACGCCCCGCCCGCGCCATGGCCGCCTCCGCGCCCGTCAGGTCCGTCGCCGTCGTCGGGGCCGGCGTCAGGTGGGGGAAGCCATTCTCTGTCTCTCTCGGTGGTGGGCTGCCCTTGTTTTGGTGCACGTGAGGGTGTTTGATGGAATGGTGGCGGTTGTTGTCACTCTATGTAGTGGGCTCGCGGCGGCGTACAGGTTGAGGAAGCGCGGTGTGCAGGTGACGGTGTTCGATGCGGTCGACAGGGCGGGAGGGAAGATACGGACCAATTCCGAGAGCGGGTTCATCTGGGACGAAGGGGCCAACACTATGGTGAGCGCATTTCTGTTCGTTGTTTAATCGGAACCTCAGGTGTGTTAGTACTTGGTCTGTATCGAAGCTTCTGTATGTTTTGGGTTGTGGCGCTACCGCACTAGTCCAGGGCTGGAGCACATTACGTTGACGCCTGTACTCAAACTTGCCGGTGCCCGGTAGTGCTCCTTGGAGCTTAGGCTAATAAGAATGTTTTTGTATGTGGGATCCCCCTCTTGGTTGCGCATGTAGGTGTGGTGAAAAACGAAGCAGACCCTTTTCTTTGTACGAAGTGTAGACTGAATGGAAGCTGCTCACTGACACGCACAGTTGTTCACGTATCTCGATGTTTTTTTCTGCCATTTTTATCCCACAATAGACATGAGTACATAGTACATGACCCCTTTCTACCATGATCATCAGTGAGCACTGTTATGTAACTTTCATAGGCTGCTTAGAGTTCATTCAGCCTGAACTAGTTTTGTAATTATGCAATATTTATTTTTATACCGCCAGATTGTTACTTTGTGGACTTGGTAAAATAAATGATTTATATAGACATCATCCTACAGTGACAGGATAGGTTAAGATTGTTTCATTGCTTGGGCACGTGCAAATTGGCCTCTGATATGGTATACTAGTCTCGTTTGCTTTACCTGCATTAATTTCTCTAGCGATTCTTTGCTGTTGGGGCAGAATTCTAGCATTGATTGACATGTCCTATTGACCCTCATGCTCATTTTTTCCCCTTTTACTGTCATTGCTGTAAGCTTATCATACCTGCTTGATTCAATTTACTTCTCTCTCTATAACTCGATTATTTTGCCTGCAGACAGAAAGTGAATTAGCAGCAAGTAGGCTTATTGACGATCTTGGTCTACAAGACAAACAGCAGTATGTATGTGCTATTGTTATCTGTGAATAGTTAGCTATTTTTGAATGCTATTCCTTTTAATAAATTACACTAATGTGTTTAATACTTTAATTCTTCAATATCATTTAGCCTAACTCTCAACACAAGCGTTACATTGTCAAAGATGGAGCTCCAACACTGGTAAATGGACTTTTCATGATATCTTCATCTTCTTTTGTTTTTCCTATGTCTCACTTGAATATTCTCCTTCTTGGTCACATCAGATCCCATCAGATCCCTTTGCGCTCATGAAGAGCACTGTTCTTTCTACAGGATCAAAGGTATGTCTAGTTATTAACTAACTGCTACAATATATTATGACCTAGACCTACTAACATCTTTGAAACGAGTTGCTAGGTGCTGCCACTTGCTACTGATGGATTAAAATGCATAATAGTGTAGACACTTTCAAATTGAATTGCTAATTCTTATGCCCATCACCATGACCTCAATTACTTGTTTTCAGTTAACTATTTGACAAATTTATACATTTCGTGATCTTTTGTATTTGAGCTGTGTGATTGCGACCATCATATTATATCACTGCATTTTTAGTGAAACATGTTTTATCTTTGCAGCTCAAGTTATTTCTGGAACCATTTCTCTATGAGAAATCTAGCAAAAGAAGCTCTAGAAAAGTGTCTGATGAGCATTTAAGTGAGGGTGAACCTTCATACTGATGGTGTTTTGAGGAGTTGTAAATATGAATTGCTGATAATATATAATATAACTGACATTCTTTTTCTGTGTGCTTCTGTCATCCTCACGCCCTTGTGAATCTCTATAGAAAAATGCAGATATAGACTGCATGTCATATATTCTGTTTGGTCAATTAAGAATGTCCTTTTGGACATGTTTCAAGCCAAATTTAAATATTTAGATTAAATGCATTATGCATGGAAATCGTAAGTGTATATTTGTGTTGAAAAGTACTTTCATAATTATAACTTTTGGTGGGGACCAGGGGGTTCAAATGTTTTGCAATAACAATTGGTCTCAAAGTTGCGCTTTGAAGACAATGACGTGTTGCAAACGATGTGCTCTCATGACCGGAGGAAGTACCTTTGCATTGTGATTTTTTTGTACGTAGAGATAATTGGATTTCCATTTTGCAGTGTTGGGAGTTTCTTTGAACGCCACTTTGGAAAAGAGGTAAGTTCATTTTTTCTTGAAGAAATTTATGTATTGTCAAGTGAATACAATCAAGCGAATAATAGTCACCTGCACAATATAATGATCAGAAGCTAGGAACTTCTAATTTTATTACAGGTTGTTGATTATCTTATTGATCCATTTGTGGCTGGAACAAGTGCAGGAGATCCTGAGTCATTATCAGTAAGTTGCTATAAGCTGTCCTGTTATTTGTATTGTTTATATCTATAGCTTTTATACGTGCAGTAAGTTATTCATATTCTCCTTACAAAAATTTCTAGTCATATTTTTTTTTATTTTATGTAAATTGCATATGAACAACCTATATGCTTGGATTTGTGATGTGTTCTTAGTGATGATATTTCATAACAATTCTCAATCAACGTGATCAGACCATATCACCTTGTTGATGTAACACTGTGCTGGTTTTGAGTAACATATTTTTGTGCAGATTCGTCATGCATTTCCAGCACTGTGGAATTTAGAGAATAAGTAAGTTTGTTGTTTGTGCATTGATTTTATTCAACATTACCTTTTGGGATTTCCACTTAAGGTTCATTAGAGCACTTCATTGCAATAAATATGGTCAACAATGTTTCTTGTGCCCAGTTATGTTCATTGGTCATCTTTCTCCTAATCTGCTGCTTCATGCACCTTCAATGCTCACAGGTATGGCTCTGTTATTGCTGGTGCCATCTTGTCTAAAATGTCCACTAAGGGTGATTCAGTGAAATCAGGAAGTGCTTCACCAGGGAAAGGAAGGAATAAACATTTTCATTTCATGGTGGAATGCAGGTATTCTGCAGATGTCCTGCAATTTCTTTCTTCAGTGTCAAAGATATTAAAGGCAAAGTGCCAAACCCCGAAACTTGTATTTATGTTTGAAAAATTCCACCTAGGCCATTCGAGAATGCTGAATTCAAATATGTGAAGTGAACATAAATTTTTTTCCTGCAACTAGGGCATATGTTCAGTCAGCAAACCATGATTGCCACTTTAAGAAGTCTTACAGGGCAGAAAAATTATCCTGGTTTACATTCATTGTCCAGCCTAGCTTATCCATCAATCAACACCCTGATCCCGCCATAATCATTCTTCATTTGCTTAACACAAGTTTATTAGATTATATAAGCTAGGTTGAAGCTAGACAAAACAAAAGCCCAATAATTTTTCCAAGCATTGGAATCTGTCTTTAATATCTTGAATATTATAGCTGTTGAGAAGTAAGGACGTGAAACAAAAGTAAGAAATGTGCCAAAGCTATTATGAAGAAAAACATATGAAGAGCCTTAGACGCCACCGTTTATTTGCATGATGTTGATAATGAATAACCTCTGAAGATGCCAACATATTTTGGGACATATTAATCATGAAGTATTCTTTATCAGCTTGATGTTGTGATGCCTGTCTAACCATACTGAATGTTTTGTAGTTATAGCATCTAACATCTAGATGTTTGAAACTTTTATGTTGTTCACTGCTTTTCAGTTACTAATAGATGCACTTCACAATGAAGTTGGAGGTGGTAATGTGAAGCTTGGCACAGAAGTGCTGTCATTGGCATGTAGCTGTGATGGAGTCTCTTCAACTGGTGGGTGGTCAATTTCTGTTGATTCAAAAGATGCTAAAGGGAAAGATCTCAGAAAGAACCAATCCTTTGATGCTGTTATAATGACTGTAAGAAAAAATTGTCTGCATTTGTCTTTTTAGAGGTTGGGTCATTTTATCTGCAATCTAGCAAAGCCTGGCTATTATAAACACTGAACACACTCAAAAATTCAAATATTTCACCTGTGCTTTTTTACCTTTAGGCTCCATTGTCTAATGTCCAGAGGATGAAGTTTACAAAAGGTGGAGCTCCCTTTGTGCTAGACTTTCTTCCTAAGGTCAGGTTAGGATCACCCTTTTAGATTAACAAATGCAATGATGCATGCTCTTGAGAAATTGGTGCTGGGGGAAATTCCTCTTAATGCTTTCAATTGCATTTCTATTCATGATTCACTATTAGATCCACGATGTAGAAATTATTTTGTTTATCTTTTAGATTTCTATTATATGTAAGGTTGTTTCTTAGTTTGTGAATTTACACATGATTCATCATCACTACAGGTGAAAACGGATCGGATACGAACGGATATTAGTGATATCATATTCGTTTTCATATTTTTTTCGGATATGAATACGAAAACGGATACTATTGGATATGAATATGGATCGAATACGAATCGGAGCAAATACGGTTACGGATATTTATCGGAACACGAAAACCATGCAACAAATCTACAAATGCAGCAAATTCTCTTTTCTCTACTTTACAAGTACGACATAAAGATTGATAATTTAATGTTTTTTATTACTTACATTTTTGCGGATATACATAAAGAAAATCTTGTATTCGAAATTTTAAAATCAAATTTCTGTCATTTTTTGAATAAGTGAATATCCTCTAATTAATCCAAATAATTTCTTGATCTCAAAAATACATTAGAAATCCCCCTGTTCCTAAAATTTCCAAATTTCCAAACTTTTATAGGAAAAAATCCTTTTTCTCTTCTTTTCCTTTCTTTTTTTCTTTCTTCTCCTTTCTCTTTCCTTCTTCCCCTCTCCATTTCTCCTGTGTTGCGTGCCTTTTTCTCCAGTGCTACGTCGGCTCAACATTGCGACGTGAGGCGTGGGGCAGAGGGTGGGGCGGCGGCTGCATGGTGGGGAGGGGCGGGATGGTCGGACGGGGTGCCGGCCTCTCACACCGGCTGGGGTGGCGTGTCATCGGTTGGAGCCATGATGGGATAAATACCATCGAGAGGATAGCTGGGCGGTGACGGCTGCTAGGAATGAGAGATAAACTTAGGTTGAGGAGAAAAACATTGGGATGTGAGATTAGATTAATTCTTCATTGCTTCTCTATTGAGTATAAGAAATCCCTTTATATAGAGAGGACTAATATGACATCTAAAGAAATAATCTCTATTATGGAAAACAATCTAATCTCTATATCTAATTTCTAACTGAAATTAATATCTCCTATCTAATCTTACCTTTCAAGGACTCAGTCTAATCTTATCTTTAAGGACTCAATCTAATCTTACTTTTTAAGGACTCAATCTAATATAATCTAACCTTACCTTTTAAACTAGCAAATCCCTAGCAGTCCTGGCCCACTACCTATGACACTACATTCCTCCTTTTAGAACGGCATTAAACCTAACTCGACGCCTAACACAAATAGGACTTAAGCCTTTTACATCTCGGCTTAATACATTATTGTGAAATAAAAAACAAATCTAAGATTATTATGGATTACCAAGCCCTCCTAACTTGAGGTGCATTTTCTTGGCACCATAGGCATCAAACAACTGATGGAGTACCTCCTTGGTAGCTAGGTAGAGTAGATGTCGCATCGTAGCATAGAGAACAACTTACATAATTTTAAGATCAGCACTGAAATCTATTATTAGTGGCTCTGATACCAAGTTGTCATGGGTTGGACCCATGACAGGATAAACACCGCCGAGAGGATAGCTGAGTGGCGGTGGCTGCTAGGGATGTGGTAGACTTAGGTTGGGGAGGAGAATATTGGGATGAGAGATTAGACTAATTCTTCAATGCTTCTCAATTGAGTATAAGAGATCCCTTTATATAGAGAGGACTAACATGACATCTAAGGAAATAATCTCTATTATAGAAACCAATCTAATCTCTATATTTAATTCCTGACTAAAACCAATATCTCCTATGTCACGTGCAGAATTATTTCCTAAAGATCTGGACTGAAGACATGACCGGACTTGGCCCTTGGCCTCGTCGGCGCGATAGTCTCCGCGCCGGCGAGGTAGGGATCCAATCCTGTCTATTTTAATCTAATCTTCGATGCTTTATTTCTTCCTGCCTAGGGGCATATTTATAATACATCCAAATAACCTCATATCTATTCTTAAAGAAATACAACTTAGGACTATTGAATATCTAATCCCTAGAGATAATATTCCTAAATATAATGTGCATCCCTAATTCGTGCTACGGTACCCGGCAGGTACTGTTCACGCTACAGTACCCACGTGGGTACTGTTCCCACGGTTGGGCTAGGCCCCGTCACAAAACCCTAGCCCAACACCCATGATACTACACCCCTCTTTTTGAGCAGCTCGTCCTCGAGCTACAGGGCGACATTAATGCAAACTCGACGCGTAACACAAATAAGACTTAAGCCTTTTACATCTCGGCTTACTACATTATTCTAAACTAAAAGAAATTTAATCCTAGCTCGAGGTGGACCCTATCCCTTACCTCGTAGAGAAAGGGCAGCTCCAAGCCAAGTTTGCATCCTAGATAGTTCCTCGAGAGGGTTGCCAAAGTTTCTAGTGAAAGATCTTGATGCCTCTAATTGTAACCCAACTACCCAGCCTAAATACTGATTTAGGCGCTGCTTCGCCTAGGCATTTGTTGCCTGCAAGGGTTGAAGCCGTGGCCATAGGGGTGTTGATTTATGGCATCGCACGAAGACCTGTGGTGGTGAAGGCTAAGGTGATGTGGTTGGACTTGCTGACTCCTTACCATCTGCCACCTGCTGCTCGGTATGCTCCTCCACCTTCAATGCATTATTTTCTTGGCTCGATAATAGTGAGGCCCTCAATTTAGCCATCTCCACCCTGAACTCGTCAAAGAAGGTGGAGTAACACTCATCAGCCTGACTCACCTGTTGATGGAATCCTGCGTCGCTAGACTGGTTTCCCTCATCGCTATCCCGATATGGCGAAGCTGATCCGCGGGAACGAAAGTTGGCACTTCCAGGGAGCACGCCGGCATCCCGCGCTTGGGTACGAGTCTGTGGAGCGTCTAGGGAGGCCTCCTGGGACTGTTCGATGTGCTGAACAACGAGGTTCAAAGTGCGAACCTCCTGGACGCGCTCATAATTGGAGGCTTGCAGCGCCTGTACCTTATCCGACAGACTTTCTACACGCTTAGGCAAAGGCTCAAGCATTGAAAATTGCCGGGACAGTGACTGCACCTGAGCGGATAGCGAAGCCAAGGCCTTGACGATGTCATCTGTCGTAGAAGATGATGATGCCATGGATGGAGAAGATGGTGACGATCTGCAGAATTTGGTGGCAGCGGCGGCATGCACAGAGGTAGCGGCGGCCCTACGACGGTGTCCTGATCTGCAGCAGCGTGGTGGTGTCGGTCTTGTGGCTGCTCGGCGGTAGCAGCAGGGGTGCAACCGGCTGCGCGCGACGACGGCGGCGGCAGCAGGGGTGCAACTGGCTGCGCGTGACGACGGCGACACAACACCCCCTGCTGCTCCCTCGTGATTGAAACCTGGGAGCTCTAACACCAAATTGTCTCATGCAGAATTATTTCCTAAAGATCTGGACTAAAGACATGAACGGACTTAGCCCCTAGCCTCATCGGTGCGGCAGTCTCCGCGCCGGCGAGGTAGGGATCCAATCCGATCTGTTTTAATCTATTCTTCGATGCTTTATATCTTCCTGCCTAGGGGTACTGTTCCCACGGCTGGGCTAGGCTCTGGCCCAAAACCCTAGCCTAGCACTCATGACATCTCCTATCTAATCTTACGTTTCAAGGACTCAATCTAATCTTACCTTTAAGAACTCATTCTAATCTTATTTTTTTAAGGACTCAATCTAATATAATCTAACCTTACCTTTTAAACTAACGAATCTTCTAATTTTTGCTTCAGTACCCTGCAGTACCGTTCATGCCACAGTACCGTTCATGCCACAGTACCGTGTGGTACCCTAGCAGCCCTGGCCCACTACCTATGACATGGCGACTGGAGGTACCTTCGAGAGAGGACTGCCGAACAGCAGCATGTTAAAAATGAGTATGAATCTTGAATCAGCAATCAGACGGTTAAGAAAAATTGGGTATAATGGGCTTATTTTCGGATAATCCGGATAATAAAAGTTATCCGGATTATCCGAATCTATATTTGTATCCGTCGGATACTAGTGATGTCATATCTGTTTTCGTATCCGGAAAAAATCTGTATCCGTATCCGTATCCGTGTCCAAAAATATTCGATCCGACACTATCTGGATCTGTGTTTGAGTGTTCTGGATGGAAACTATCCGATCCATTTTCTTCCCTAATCATCACTCCCTTGAATCTGAGCAAATCAATAGTTCATCTGTAATTAAAGCTATTGTTCCCAAAGGCCACATGTTTGAAATTTTCACCACAATTTTAATCAGTGTGAGTTAACAATGATTTGTATAGCAGTATGTGATGACGTTTAAGTAAACTTAATATTTTCTATCAAAACAAGTAACATATATGTTGAACATGTATTGAATGTGAATATGAAGCATTAAGCTAGATATACCACTATGTCAGGCTTTATTTTAATGGCAGGAATGCACAATTATTTTAATGATGGCATTATTGCTTGATTGCTTCTCCATTGTAAAGGCAGACCTTTCTTCTCTTTTTTTTTTCGTTTCGAATATCCCTTTCCTTAATTGAATTGTACTTCCACAAGTCAAGATGTCTAATATTCTTACTTACATATGTGTGCATTTGGATTGTGATCGAAATGCATCAGTACTGCTGTAGTTAGTAGCTACAGAATTATGAGATATGTGGACTCTGATTGCTGTCATGAAGTACATATTGATTAATTGATAATTTGATAGACCCACAATATGACAGCTCCTAGCTGTGCTCATTAGAACTTTTCGAGTATCCACAGAAGAAACATCTGAATCCATATTTATTTATTATATGCAGGTGGATTATCTACCACTCTCTCTCATGGAGCCATGTCAGCTGTTTTCAGCTTGTAACAGCTTATATTTTGAGCTGTGAATATTGTAGTTGTATTGAACCTGTTACATAAATCAACCTTGCTATATTGCTCCACTTGTATTCATATTTTATTTATTCTGATTTGTATTTCCTCTATACCTCTACATGCATCTTCTTGTACAGGGACACTCTTCTCCTCAATGATGTTTCCAGATCGAGCTCCTAATGATCAATATCTATATACATCATTCATTGGAGGAAGCTACAATAGAGACCTAGCTGGAGCTCCAACGTACACCGCTTATTGTGATCATTTATATTTTGGTTCCTTTTCTTTTTTGCTATATCTTTCTGATATTTATACTCATGCAGGGATATTCTGAAACAACTTGTGACCTCTGACCTGAGGAAGCTCTTGGGCATCGAGGGACAACCAACTTTTGTCAAGTAAAAAATACTGCCCTGATTTAGAATATCTATATGTTTTCCTTTTGGGGACTTATGTTATGATTTGGTATCCTTAGATGGTTTAAGGATTCATGCAATATGTTGAGCTACCACATACTCATGCAAATTCAATATGATGCTCTTCTTTTAGTCAGGCATATACATTGGAGAAATGTTTTTCCTTTATATGGCCACAATTACGATTCGGTATTGGAAGCTATAGCAAAAATGGAGAAAAATCTTCCCGGGTTCTTCTATGCAGGCAAGTCAATGAAAGCACCCTATCTCTACTATATAAAAGATTCCCAGTGGTACTGGTAAATCTGCCACTTACCACTACTGCTAGAGTTGGTGGGATCTTTTGACTTTTGTTGATGGGTAAATATATTATTTGTTTGTATGGAGATTGGAGATTGGATAAATACATAAATTTTTGATTTTTTTAAGAATTAGTGATATTTTTAAAATCCATTGCAGTGCTTGGGTATTTAGATAGTTGTACAACAGAATCTTAGATATTTAAAACATATCCCTGTTGATTGGGTACGCCGATAATTTGCAATTTCTAGTTAGTCTTGTCCAAGTGTCCGAGAGCAAACCAGAAATAGTAACCCCAGCAAGTAGTACTTTTATTTTGAAGTTAACTTCTAAAAATAATTCCAACTTTTTTTTTGTATCTTTAGGAAATAACTAGGATGGGTTGGCTGTTGGAAGTGTTATAGCTTCAGGAAGTAAGGCTGCTGACCTCGTTATCTCGTATCTTGAATCTCGCACAAATCAAAACAATTAATATTGAAGGTATCTGACGTGTCTTGCAATGCCAAACATTTTTCTCATTTTATGTAGATTGAAAATGTTCACATGATTGCCATTTTCATATTTCTTTTTCAAGTAAATTCCTTTTTGTTGTAGTAAGCCTAAACATTTGCTTGAAGTATAGCTACTCATGTAAAAGGGTAAAAGTTATTCTGGTGATACTTGAGATGTAATATTTTGATAATAAAATAAATTCATCAAAATATTTCCAAGAATATATGGCATGTACAGCGTGGCTAGTTGTTTATTTAGCAGCACAGCTTCCCAGATTGCTTGAGGCTCAAGACTTTTGTAATCTAACAATCTCAGACGTTACCTTGTCATTAGTATTCCTGTATAGTGTTTTACCAAATACCCTTCTGAACAGTAGCCATCCTGCCCACCCATGCCTTACTGTGAGCAGGCTGTAGAATTATTTTCCTGCCATTGTCGTGATGTAAAACATCCATTTTCTGCATCTAGTAAACATCAATAGCCATTTCTGACTTACTTTGATGTTGTCTCATCAATCCATCTGGGATAGGCAAGACTCAAGAGTTCTTCATAGTTCCTAGTCTTGGTTCATCTTCATTAATAGTCATATACCACATATTACTATTTGGCCCCTAGCCTCGTCGGCGTGGCAGCCTCTGCGCTGACGAGGTAGGGTTTTAACTCGGTCTCTTTTGATCTAATTTTGGATACATTATTTCTTTCTGCCTAAGGCCATATTTATAATATACCTAAATAACCTCCTAGCTATTCTTAAGAAAATATAGATTAAGACTCCTAAAGATAACCTTTAACCTAATTCCGCTATAGTGCCTCACGGGTACTGTTCCCATGGCTGCTGGGCCTTGGCCCAATATTCTAGCCCAACACACATAACATCTACACCTCTCTTTTTGAGCAGCTTGTCCTCGAGCTACAGGACGACATTAATCCTAACTTGACACCTAACATGAATAAGACTTAAGTCTTTTACATCTCGGCTTATTATTCTGAACTAAAAGAATTCTAATCGTAGCTCGAGGTGGACCCCATCCCATACCACGTAGAGAAAGGACAACTCCAAGCCAAATTTGATTCAGAGCACGAACCTCCTGGACTTTCTCATAATTAGAGGCTTGCAGCGCCTGTACCTTATCTGACAGACTATCTAGGCATTTAGGCAAGGATTCTAGCGCTGAAAATCACTGGGACAATGACTCCACCTAAGCAGTCAAAGAAGCTAAGGCCTTAACGACATCATCTGGTGTAGAAGATGGTGACGCCATGGATGGGGAAGACCCCGAGCAATCTGAAAATTGTGGTGGTAGCCCTCGCAATAGTGTCTTGATTTGCAGTAGCACGACGGTGGTGGCCCTGTGGCTGCTCGGCAGCGGTAGTCCATGCAGCGGCGGCTTTGGCTGAGCGGCAACAGGTGGAGCAGCTGGCTGCGCCTCGGTATTGCCGGCATGAGGTATGTAGGAGGCCACGATCTCGCCCGAGCCACGTTCTAGGCAGTTGACTAGGTGGTAGAGGGTGATGGTGTTGGCCTGTTGTTGTAGAACGTCGTCGAGCCTTCGATTGGTGTGCTGGATCATCTCGTGTATCTCTTGATTGTTACGATGGACCTCTTGCATCCCCTGAGGATATGTTTGGGAGCCTACAATCCTGGCCCATCCCCAGGAAATGGGCCGGGATTGTAGGCTCTCAAACATACCCTGAAGGACCTCTCTAAGCACATCTTCCACCGGTGGTGGTGTAGCGGCTGGGCCGTCGGTAGTCATCGGCGTCGGGCAGCGAAAGCGTCTGAGGAAGGCGAGCTCTGATACCAAGTTGTCACGAGCAGCAATATTTCTTAGAAGACATTGTCGGATTGGCTCTTACCTCGCTGGTGCGGAGGCTGCCACGCCGACGAGGCTAGAGACCAGTCTGGCCGTGTCTTCTAAGAAATATTGCTGCCCGTGACACTATTACTATATTACTACTAGCTTTAGGCCATAGATTCCCTCTTGGAGCCACAGTTTGACACCCCAATTGACCAAAGGTCGAAAGGTCAGTTCAGGTTGCAACCAAACTTGGAGAATCCATGTAAAGATACGCTTGTACGACATGCGTGATCCACTGGTTGTGTGCATTATTATTATGTTTCGTCTCTTTTATCTTTGGCGTCCTTTTTGAAGTCTAGATTACTCAACTACCATGGGCCACAGGATTATTTGATGCTTGAAGCTTAGTTTTAGTAATTTGGTCCATATATGCACTGTTCATATTAAAAGCGCAATCTCCCTCTCCCAGGTTCAATCAGAAAAGAACGTATGCAAGACATGGTTTATACTAGTGTTACCACCTAAAAGAAGGAAACACAAAGTGAGAGATGAGTGAGAACGATAGGATACATTGGGGCAAACATTTTGTTGTCTGAAATGATATTTGCTTTAGCTTGGTGTAAGAAAAAAAGAAGCATTTGCTTGGCCTTTGGAACTTTAGGGCACAAGCAAACATGAGTAGGGTACTCCTTGGAGGCTTTATGTCCTTCATTGCACTTTTCTTTTTGGGCACACCCATCCTAGTATTGTATGAGCATGGCGACCACTGGCCATAAAGGAGCTACTCCATAGGAAAGCTAAAGGCTAGGCATTGCCCTTATTAATTTTCTCCATGCCCGAAGTACTGGTTCTGTACTTGTGTTGCTCTTCTGAAATTGAAGTTGTGCATTTTAGGGCATTTACAACACTCCATGCTAAAGCGTGGCTTCACCACGCCTCGCAGGATCGAAGCCTCCAGCTCAGCTCCTCCGATGGTTCCAAGTGTCTCAGTGTGGCTTGCAGAAGCTACGGTTGTTTGAGCTGAAAAAGTACTGCAACCTTGAAGCAACGACGAAGCTTCTCGCGTTGAGAATCCGTGGTCCCGCTCCCGTGGTCCCGCTGCCATCGCCGGCCTCTGCCCCTGCTCCCTCCGCCGAGCCCTCCCGTCGCTATCTCCGCTCCCTCCGTCGAGCCCTCCCACCGCCGCCGCTCCCTCCGCCGAGCCCTCCCACCGTCGCCTCTGGTCCCTCCCGCTCCGTGGACGCGGGGCAGCGGGATCAGCGGGCGCACATGGTTGCCAACTTCGTGTCAGCGCTCCCAGGTCGCCTGAAGCCCCCTCCGTCGCCTACTCACTTGAAGCAGGTGTGGTTGCTCCTACGTGACCTGCGTTTTCTCAAACCATTGTTTGAAACCATGGAATAAACAGATGAAAAGGCCAAAAGTAAATTAAAAACGAAAAATTTGACGAAAAGCGCCGCACAAAAGCTTCGCCCCTTCTCGCCCGCAATGACGTCTCGCAGTCGTCTCACTCCCACACGGGCGCCCCTCGCATCATGCCATCATCTCCCCGGAAACCCTAGCTCTCCGGCGCCGTCCTCGGTCCTCCTCCCCGCGCGGCCGGAGATGGCGTCCACGCC